>JALIZH010028782.1:0-68877 GCA_030522465.1 Rhipicephalus appendiculatus | reverse complement strand
GCTAACACTACATTACTCACATAGAGCTTGATTGGGCTTTTATGCTATCTTGCATATTGCTACACACAGATCAACAATACCAAAAAATGAGAACTCTCACTTTGAAGACAACAGTATTTGATATACAAACCTATCGCAGCCATCCCAGCTCCAAAGTGACAGCAGCAACAAGCCTTTCAGTAAAATAAAAAATAACAGATTAGCAAAACCAACTCTGCAGAAGTATCAATACAATCATGTAGCTTTCATGAAAAACAACTTTGCAAGTCAGTCGACAATTACTACATTCCCTTTTTATGTTGCGTAATTTTCGGGGGCCACCTGATGCAGTATTTTCATCGAAGTAACTTGCTGTGTCACAGGTGGAGTGACTAATCTTTTTTTTTGAGGCAACAATAAACAACTGCGTAACAACAAGCAAGTAAACAACCCGCGTACTGAACAACTGCTACCGCACACGCGTTTGTAAGCACAGGCAGCCAGTGCGTGTTAGATACACTACGCACTCATACCGGAACCGGGCACTGTGCATTCATAGAATACTGTCGCAAATGAAGGCACATTCCCCGTATTCACAGTCGAGACCGGTCTTAACAATTTGAATTGAGTGATGCTGAGCGGACTTTATATTTATAGACCACGACTGTCCTCGATGCGGTAAATTAGTTAGATGATGGGGTTTAACGTCCCAAAACCACGATATGATTATGAGAGACGCCGTATGGAGGGCTCCGAAAATTTCGACCGCCTGGGGTTCTCTAACGTGCACCTAAATATGAGCGCACGAGCATCTAGGATTTCGCCTGAATCGAAATGCGGCCTTCGTGGTCGGGATTCAAACCCGCGACCTGCGGATGAGCAGTCGAGCGCCGTAACTACTAGACCATCCTGTAGGGTCGATGCGGTAAATTTCAGTCGAGATTTGAGGTTGGTGGTTAGCTTCTGCACCAAGATGATTTTAACTAAGCAAACTAGTCGAATTAGGCTTGGCGCGCTCGAGCTCGCCTCAATGAACCTGAATTGTTTGGAGTATTGTTGACCGCATAGCCACGCCGATTGGTGATCACGATCGAAAATTTAGGCGTACTTCCCATACATCCAACCCCCGTCACCCCTAAATAGAACAAGCCGGCGATGCCGCTGGGCTGTCTCTAAGGCCGGCATCATGAGGTTTACACACAGCCGCTACGCCACGACGGTGTTAACATACTGAGTGATACCAGCATAAAGTGGTCCCAAACCGCTTTTCCAAATGCCCCCGCGTCATTTTATCCCTTCATCACTATCTCATAGACCGCTGGAAAAACATTATAGCTTGCGACGCTCGCTAAGAACAGATGACTTTACACACTGCGCTACGCGAACGACATAGTGAGAGTGGACTTACCTCATGTGGAAGTGTCCAACGAGCGCGCACTGAGAACCAAGCATCGTTGCATGAAGGCTTCTCGATGTATCCAAGCACACACGAGAACACGAACACGGGACAACCTTCAACACCACAGCGTCGACGTTCGACGGTGTCACACACACACACACACCACACAACAAAGAGTTACCGAGAGTCCAGCAATGTAGCCATCCGACGTTACCCCTATTCGCTTGCGATGAGTCAATTTCGGCTCAAAGCGTTCTTGCTTCACTGTTGAGCGCAAATTACGGCATGTTTTCGATATAGTGACAGCATTTGGAAGAACAAACGACGAAATCTAGCGGCCCAGCAGCGTGACACAGAGAGCAGCTTGCAACGACCTTAGAGATTGCAGCGGATTGGATTGTCTTCGGTTGGATTTGTCGGCTTCGCCCGCTGTAATCATCTACCACTAGCGGGCATTAAAAAACAATGCAGCGGCCTTTATAAAATGAACGTAATAGATACATGCGCACATATAGTCTGACAAACATTTACACACGCTATTCTTGCGGCGTAGCGCAAGAATAGTGTGTATCACCGAGGCTGTTTCCAATCACGGAGGCCATATATTCCTGGTTAGAAATAGTTTCAGAAATTGTTTTTTTTTTCTTTTTTTTTTTTTTGACAACGCAGGTTGTAAATTCTGCAGAAGAGTTTTCCGAGGCGCCTAGAAGCTCTAACAGAGTCAGCTTAGGATGCTTGGTGCTCGTAAGCAGCGTGTGAATGGTGAATAAAAATGTATGATGGTCGCGTAAGCTCCGCATCTGGCATTTGTGAAACACGTTGTAATGCACGCCGTGCAGGGTGGTTCACTCCAACTTGCTGCAGTAGAAACGATACTATTTAGAAATTTACCTTCGTTCTTCAGGTGCCCCGGTAGCGGCATGCCACGAGCTCGATTCACTGCTCTCGGCCAAACATTCGCGGGAGCTGTTGCTGCTTCGACGCATTTCAACTTCGGAAGAAAACATAGATTCGTTCTCATCGCGAGAAAATATCAACTACGAGCGCAATCGTAGGTAAAGTTAGGATGCGTCGGCGTTTAACTATGTTTAGGCTCTTCGGCTGATGCGGCACGTCGAACGGGATGCAGTTGAGGCAGTTTGAGTTACAAAAACGCACGATCGCAGTTTCTCGATCGTCGATATGCATTCGATCGGCACGAAGCCTGCATGCGCGCTACGGATCGACACGGCATATCGTGCATCGCGCCACTGCCAACGTATAACAAAAATCTGATTGTTATTTACACTATAGTTGGTTTTTAAAACACATCGGATAAATTTTGGCGGCGTACGGTGCTGCTGGAGCTTATTGCGTGACCGTGATCAGTCGACAGCTAGCTGCACCTCCCAGTGGCGTAGCGGGTGGCACACCGGGCACGTGCCCCCCCCCCCCCCCGAAATTTTTTTCGCCATTGCATACAGAGCGAACAATGACCATTTCAATGAGGTGCCCTCCCCGAAATCAAGGAGGTGCCCCCCCCCCCGAAAAAAAATTTCTGGCTACGCCCCTGGCACCTCCTGATTGAGCTGCTGGGCAGTTTCATCTGCCGTACGGGCAGACAGTTAAGCCAGGCGAAGCAACGGTCAGCCATCCTTGCCCGAGCTCATCACCACGGGCAGCGATCCTGACCGTGTCAAAGGCTACGGCCAGCCAACCTGACCGGACTGCATTACACCGGGCAGCCACCCTGCCCGTGACGAGAGGCTACCGTCAGCCATCCTTGACTGTGCTGCACGACCACGGGCAGCCATCCTAACTGATCCTGACTGCGAAGGTCCTCTAATTGTGACTCAGTCAAAGATTCCTGACCGACGTGCAGGGATTCCTGGCTGTCAGTTAGGAGTGCCCTGACGGATTTTTCGACTGGGCGAGTAACGTATTTTGTCACTTTTTTTCGGTAACGCATACAACACTGGTTGTGGCAGAGTTACTGTATACGGCTCCTTTAGGAGCCATATAAAGTAACTTTAGGTGTAGGAGGGGGGACTTACGCAACCCCCCCCTCGTAGAATTTCATACTGTTATGAAACTATGTATCCTTTACTCCTTTCTCCAAGGATCGTTTTCCGTTGTCATTTTGCAGGAAAGATATCCGCTCACTAATAGAGAATGTTGAATATTTACTTTTAGCGGAGCGAAAAAAGAAGAAACCGTCGAACAGCACGCAGGAGCGCTGGCTAAGAAGGGAGAAAAGGGGGAGCAAGCGTCCTCTGTGGACTACATGCGAACTCGTGACTGTAAATAATGTAAATACAGTTGTGTTTCTTCGTATACAGTAACCAATTAATTTACAAGACCATTACCTCATAATTAACTCCCAGGCGTACATTGGCGAAGACGCAGAAGAATGCGCTTCCAGCACCTTTATACTGTTCTGGGCATACTCTTGATTTGTCAATCTAGATGGCAGTGCTGTTCGAAGGCGGCTTGGCTGCGCTCCCGCAGAATCATGCAAGATAGGCGCGACACATCTCGCACGGCGCCCTTCTGTGCCGAGTGCAGGCGATGCGCAAAGCGCCGACGACGCCATCTACCGCCACGGCTCGGAAGCACTGACGGGCTCGGACGAGCAGTTTTCCCGCGAGCGTGTACGCGAGTGCACGGATGGACATGTTTTCATCGTGATTTAACGCCTCTGTCGGGCTTCAGCGATGCCGAAAAATAACTGCCGCGTTGTCGGCTGCTCAAACCCATACAAAAAATCGCCAGGAACGCACTTCTACAGGTTTCCGGTGCTATTTCATGAGCGAGAGCGAAGGCGGTGGATTGCGGCTGTCCGACGCAGAAGGTAAGCAATCGCGCTTTCTTTACGACAGTGTTAGGACGATTGCCGTGTTTTTATTTCTCCATTTATGTCGCTACGTCTTCAGCGAACGCTACTACATTTACACTTGCTCGCCTCGCCTGCATTGTAGACGCTACAATGCACATGAGGTTGATATTACTGATAAGACGCGATGCCTAGGCTCTCTTGAAAAACGAATGGCGCGAAGCGCAATGCCAGAGAATGTGGGGCATG
This sequence comes from Rhipicephalus appendiculatus, assembly GCA_030522465.1. Lineage (NCBI taxonomy): Eukaryota > Metazoa > Arthropoda > Arachnida > Ixodida > Ixodidae > Rhipicephalus > Rhipicephalus appendiculatus. The sequence continues at coordinate 64,438 of JALIZH010028782.1, read as the reverse complement.
TGACGGCTCCTTTACAAAAGCGCCGTGGAATCACACGTGTGCTGCACGAAATCGGCTGCATTCTACCTATTGATGGCACTGGAATGCGATCACCGGTGCAGAATGGTCGCTGTGCGCTCGCCTCAACTATACGCATATTGGCTCTAAACATGGCACCTGTGCGCATTGAAGGCTTTTGACAGGACATTCAACCGATTCAACCTCCTTTTGAATGCCTCGTAACATGACTTCATGCTGATGTGACCGAGGAAGGGGTACAGGCTGCCACCCAGGCTCCCGCAAAGGAGAACTCTTGCGAGGCTTCTTGCTTACAAAAAAGGCACGTTTATTTACATATTTACAAGAGTAAACAAACTAGGCGTACAGACGCACCTTTACATGAGAAGAGTTCGCAAGCGACAAGAGGCCCCCCGCGCATTCTCGATGCGCTCCTTTCATATCCGTCCGTGCACACACGGCACGTAAACGAAGCTACTGTGTCGAAAAAAAACGTTGGTTCACGCGTTGGTTCACTATTATAAAGTGCGGCTCCTTTGCGCACAGTATCGCCGCAAAAGTAATTATTTGGGAACTGCAAAAGCGGCAAATCGCACGCGCGCATTTCCGTCATGCTTGCTTGCAGTGAACGGAGGCGTCTGCTACGCGGCCCGCTTGCGGTTCCGACGACCGCCGCTACGCGGCTTTTAGTGGCGCCCCTATAGGCGCTGCGCATCGCGGATAGTGTTTAGCAGGTGTTTAGCAATAGGTGTTTTAGCAGTGGCGGTTTACCGTACGGCAAGTACGGCAATACCGCACCGTCGTGGTCGGCACGCATATTTTTAAAACGTTCTAGCTGCGCGGGTAGCTCACTGTGTCCAGTATAACGGGATGGGATTATCAAGGTAGGTGTTCTTGTCGACTTAAAAAAAAGGGGGAAAATAAAGCCGCGCGTCAAGTACGCCAATACGGCATTACCGTACTTATCGTACGCGTACACCTAGGATACATCATTTCATCATGCAAACGAGTGATAAGCGATCACGCATCGGCCTATACCTGATACATCATAAAAACATCTTGAGTAAACTATACCTTAATTATGTCGCTAAAGATTATTAAGACCATATGCATTAATTATCAGAAGCCAAACAGAACGCCCCAATACTGTTTTGCAGGCCATCGACTGCATTATAATTCTGCCCCTTGGGGCTATGAAGCGGTTGAATATAACCTGTCCTTTGATGGTCCAAGGAGGAAGATACTGTTCCATAAAATTATCACTATTGCCGTTTTTGACGTTCTACACAGTAGTATTACCAAAACAAGTGACAAGCTGTTGTATGACCCCGCTAGAATCTTGCGCTGACCTGCTACGCAGTGAAGGCGAGGCAAAGGCAAAGGCAGAACGCATTGCAGATCTGGGGGGAGGGTTGTGTTAGCGTGGCTTCTATGCAACTTAGTGATGATGAGATGGCTTTTCTACGCATGTGCAGCGAGTGAACTGTGCGTCGGGCAGTATAAATACATGTGCATTTTCCAATAAAGGTTGTTGAAAGTTCAGCGCGTGTCGTCGTCGTTTGTGTTCCTTTCGTCCGTCGAGTATTTTTTGCGCTGTAGTGCTCCGTAAATATGTACCAACAAGCCCAACTCGCCACTTTAATTAAGTTTTATTCTTCCGAAAGCTTAGCTTATGAATCCTCAAGCATGCGCACAACACCACAGAAAGAAAAGAAAAAAATAACATCTTTGAAAAACCGCTTGATCAAAACCTATCATCCAAAAAACTATACTCATTTTGATAGAGAGTTACAGAAGGAACGCTGACACACAGATCGCCAGATTTCTGTATGTACATAGCCTCAGCCAGTTCCCGTGCCACCTTGTCTTTGCTCTTCCGCAAAATGCGTGCGTTGCCCAGCAGTGGTTTGCACGTGCAACCCTTGCAATGATATGGCAAATGAGATCCGGTCCCATTCCTTATAGACAGGGGCGTGCTCTGCTAGTCGGTCATTAATACACCGGCCAGTCTGGCCGATGTACACCCGGCCGCAGTTCAACGGTATCTCGTAAACAACACCGGTTGAACATTTCATGAAACGCGTTTTCCTCGTGTGTTCTTTCTCACACTCAGGACTTTTAGCAGACGACACTCGAGCACAAATACGAGAGAGTTTTCGCGGAGCCGAAAACGCTACCGGCACGTTATACCTAGAAGCCACATTTTTCAAAGAATGAGATACCTTGTGAATGTAGGGAATGACAACGGGACGCTTATTCTTATCATTTACTGGGGAGTCACCACTAACCTCACGCCGAACTTTCTTCAGTAAAGCCTCGCAAACAGATCCTAAAAGAAATGAAGGGAACCCCGCGGAAACAAGTCTAGAAACTTGCAGTTCAAAGCTTTCTTCGACTGCATGTGGGCAGGACCTATTTAGTGCCATTTGCAAACTAGCAGTTGCTATCGCTCTCTTCACATTCTTAGAATGGGCAGAATGAAATGGCAGGAATTCTTTCTGGACACGAGGGTGATACATCCAACAGACATGGCCTTCGTTAATCGTAAAAAGAATATCTAAAAATTGAAGTTTGTCACCAGTGGGAAGCTCATGTGTAAACCTGAGCCCTTGTCCAAGAGCCTTAAAAGTGTCTAGGACTTCAGCAACACACTCAGAATAAGCGCAACTTGGTTGTTTTGTCAAAACAATTAAGAAATCATCAACAAAACGAAACACCTTCAAAACCTTGTCATTTGGCAAAGCGATTTCTAGGTGTCGATCCATATTAGAAAGGAAAATGTTGCACAGCACAGGCGCGACACATGATCCTATACAGATGCCTTTCTTCTGAACAAACAGTTGATCATGAAATGAGATGAACGTTGCGTCAAGGTAAAATTCTAACAGTGCTAAAAAACTTTCAACTGGGACTGCAGCGTTGTTCATAAAAGGTACCTCTCCATTCTTGTCAATGCAGGACCGAACAGCCTTAAATAGTTCAGCGTGGGGTACTGAATAAAACAAATCTTCCACGTCTATTGAGAAGAAAAACCCTGCGGAGCGGTTACCTTCAAAAAACTTAATAACTTCGTCGGAATTCTTAACCATGAAGGGATCGTCGAAAGCAAGACTGTTCAACTGATTTAACAGATATCGACTGACCAACACCTGCCATGAACTGTTCTCGCTGACAATTGCCCTAAACGGCATGCCAGATTTGTGAGTTTTCACGTTGAAATAAACCGAAAGCTTGTCTCCTTTGCACTTACTAATGTTCTTTGCCAACTTGGGGAGGCCGTGGTCGTTGCACAAGGCAACAGCCCGAGCCTTCACCTTGGACGCACGCACCTGCACACGTCTGAAGTTCCTTTCCACAGCCTCCGCCGCCTTGAGGTCGAAGTGTGCTTTTGTCATGAGCACAAAGCCCCCCTCCTTGTCCGCCACGGCTAGGCGCAAGTCATTCTGCCTCAAATAAGACACAACAGTGTCCATAGAGTCACGTTCCCGCCGACGTTCTTTCGAAACCGTCCTCTTCAGGGTATCCGCGCCGTCCAGGATACATCTTTCTCGATCTTCTGACTCAGCCTTGCTGGCCAAACGTCTGTTCAAAGACAGTAGCTCGTGGGCGGGAGTGGTCGGTTCCACACTTTACTTAGGACCATTCTTTAGCACCGCAGACACTTCAGCCGGAACCTGGACGTCATCCAAGACATGGAAGCCACCGGCGTGAACCAGTTTTTTCCTACGTCTCGGTAACAGGAGCAGACACCGCTGCCACTGAAATTCAGTAGTTTGTGCAGCCAATCTTTTGAACACCAGAAACTCCGTGTGTGCACTCTCGGCAGAATCTTGGCAGAAGCACCGAAGATGCAGCCAGTCATACAGCAGCCGGACCTGTCGCCACATTTCAGCACGCACAATTTTCGACACGCGCTTGGCATGTCCCAAGGAACATTTGCGCCATCAGTTCAAGTTCAGCTATGCACCAACTAGCCCGACAGCAAACGTTATTAAGCTATATTTCTCGTACAACGGGCCCTTTCCTTTTTGGTTCTACTCCTCTTCCGAATGCTTCTGTTATTGTAACCTTCATCGCTACCACTACGTGCAGAGCAAGGAGCATCTCCTACTGCTTGAAGAATGGATTTATACCTGGTGAAGTGGCGAACCTGTTTGGTTTTGTGAAACCTTCCTTGGGACATGCCAAGCGCGTGTCGAAAACTGTGCGTGCTGAAATGTGGCGACAGGTCCGGCTGCTGTATGACTGGCTGCATCTTCGGTGCTTCTGCCAAGATTCTGCCGAGAGTGCACACACAGAGTTTCTGGTGTTCAAAAGATTGGCTGCACAAACTACTGAATTTCAGTGGCAGCGGTGTCTGCTCCTGTTACCGAGACGTAGGAAAAAACTGGTTCACGCCGGTGGCTTCCATGTCTTGGATGACGTCCAGGTTCCGGCTGAAGTGTCTGCGGTGCTAAAGAATGGTCCTAAGTACGGTGTGGAACCGACCATTCCCGCCCACGAGCTACTGTCTTTGGACAGACGTTTGGCCAGCAAGGCTGAGTCAGAAGATCGAGAAAGATGTATCCTGGATGGCGCGGATACCCTGAAGAGGACGGTTTCGAAAGAACGTCGGCGGGAACGTGACTCTATGGACACTGTTGTGTCTTATTTGAGGCAGAATGACTTGCGCCTAGCCGTGGCGGACAAGGAGGGGGGCTTTGTGCTCATGACAAAAGCACACTTCGACCTCAAGGCGGCGGAGGCTGTGGAAAAGAACTTCAGACGTGTGCAGGTGCGTGCGTCCAAGGTGAAGGCTCTGGCTGTTGCCTTGTGCAACGACCACGGCCTCCCCAAGTTGGCAAAGAACATTAGTAAGTGCAAAGGAGACAAGCTTTCGGTTTTTTTCAACGTGAAAACTCACAAATCTGGCATGCCGTTTAGGGCAATTGTCAGCGAGAACAGTTCATGGCAGGTGTTGGTCAGTCGATATCTGTTAAATCAGTTGAAGTCTTGCTTTCGACGATCCCTTCATGGTTAAGAATTCCGACGAAGTTATTAAGTTTTTTGAAGGTAACCGCTCCGCAGGGTTTTTCTTCTCAATAGACGTGGAAGAGTTGTTTTATTCAGTACCCCACGCTGAACTATTTAAGGCTGTTCGGTCCTGCATTGACAAGAATGGAGAGGTACCTTTTATGAACAACGCTGCAGTCCCAGTTGAAAGTTTTTTAGCACTGTTAGAATTTTACCTTGACGCAACGTTCATCTCATTTCATGATCAACTGTTTGTTCAGAAGAAAGGCATCTGTATAGGATCATGTGTCACGCCTGTGCTGTGCAACATTTTCCTTTCTAATATGGATCGACACCTAGAAACCGCTTTGCCAAATGACAAGGTTTTGAAGGTGTTTCGTTTTGTTGATGATTTTTTAATTGTTTTGACAAAACAACCAAGTTGCGCTTATTCTGAGTGTGTTGCTGAAGTCCTAGACACTTTTAAGGCTCTTGGACAAGGGCTCAGGTTTACACATGAGCTTCCCACTGGTGACAAACTTCAATTTTTAGATATTCTTTTTACGATTAACGAAGGCCATGTCTGTTGGATGTATCACCCTCGTGTCCAGAAAGAATTCCTGCCATTTCATTCTGCCCATTCTAAGAATGTGAAGAGAGCGATAGCAACTGCTAGTTTGCAAATGGCACTAAATAGGTCCTGCCCACATGCAGTCGAAGAAAGCTTTGAACTGCAAGTTTCTAGACTTGTTTCCGCGGGGTTCCCTTCATTTCTTTTAGGATCTGTTTGCGAGGCTTTACTGAAGAAAGTTCGGCGTGAGGTTAGTGGTGACTCCCCAGTAAATGATAAGAATAAGCGTCCCGTTGTCATTCCCTACATTCACAAGGTATCTCATTCTTTGAAAAATGTGGCTTCTAGGTATAACGTGCCGGTAGCGTTTTCGGCTCCGCGAAAACTCTCTCGTATTTGTGCTCGAGTGTCGTCTGCTAAAAGTCCTGAGTGTGAGAAAGAACACACGACGAAAACGCGTTTCATGAAATGTTCAACCGGTGTTGTTTACGAGATACCGTTGAACTGCGGCCGGGTGTACATCGGCCAGACTGGCCGGTGTATTAATGACCGACTAGCAGAGCACGCCCCGTCTATAAGGAATGGGACCGGATCTCATTTGCCATATCATTGCAAGGGTTGCACGTGCAAACCACTGCTGGGCAACGCACGCATTTTGCGGAAGAGCAAAGACAAGGTGGCACGGGAACTGGCTGAGGCTATGTACATACAGAAATCTGGCGATCTGTGTGTCAGCGTTCCTTCTGTAACTCTCTATCAAAAATGAGTATAGTTTTTTGGTTGATAGGTTTTGATCAAGCGGTTTTTCAAAGATGTTATTTTTTCTTTTCTTTCTGTGGTGTTGTGCGCATGCTTGAGGGTTCATAAGCTAAGCTTTCGGAAGAATAAAACTTAGTTGCGAGTGTGCGCTTGTCCATGTGTTACGTGTCTTCTTCGTCCCTGTCTAACATTTGCGCCATCAGTTCAAGTTCAGTAGTTTGACCAAGATTTATTACGCGCAGTAATCGTCAAGCATTCTTTATATCAGTAGTGGTAATAAGTCTTATAAAGACTTCAAATATAAAAACTTGTGTATATTTACGTTACCATCACTGGATAATTCCAGTTCCGTGACGTCAAGAAGCCATTTATAAAACAAAAGTTTATTACTGTCGATAGGAAATATTAACAAAAGGAATGCATGCAGAAAATTTAAACCTGTGTTTAAAGGCGCCGTTGCATGCTCCTATTTTTTCTCACACGTTTGGAGCTCCATCTGCATAATTGGTCAAGTAGAGTCCACTCCAAACGTTATGTTTTTCCGAGTCTTATGATACGGAAATTGATCAACATCTGTTGAAAATTGTAATGCAATCAAAAATGCATCGCGTACGCGCATTTTCCTTCCGTTGTATGCTTCTCATTGTTGGGTCAACATCGCGCGCGAAATGTGCCCACTTACTATTGCAGAAACAAATAAAAATTAGGCAGATCCCAAGTACCATTGAAGTCAATGTTATGCGAAGCATCCGGGGGGTTAGGTGACTGAGTTGTAATTTTTTCATTGAGCGAAACGTTATGAAATGACGCTAAAGATATGTGCAAATGTTGCACTCGCGGACATGTTGAACAGTCGCTTATGTTTCATATAACCAGTTGTTTACAGTTCTGTAACGATGCCAACGGAAACATGGGTATTGCCAACACCAGAAGCTGATATGTAGAGCTTGTGCTTGCAACGATGGCAGCCCTGGATAGTCCTACGTAAACGAACTACAGTGGATGGCGCTTAAGTATGCAACTGACGTTAACCCGACATGGCTCCTTCGTCATAGGAGTACGCATGTGATGCTTATAAAGTTACATAGCCAGCACTGCAACCACAATATACGCTTCACCAACATTACGCCTGCATAGAGTGTTCTTCCAAAGCAGTTTCGAGACGTGACGTGATGTGGCTTTGTGGTAGAATGCTTGACTGCCACGCAGAATGCTCGGGTACGATTCCAAACGGGACTCATGATTTGTATTCCTGGCGTCAACGTCATGGCGTCCGTTTTTCTTAAAGCTGTCGCCTTTAATTTACCAGTGTCAACGCCGCCGATGTCAGTTTCTCTTAACGCTCTCGCATTTAAATTACCAATGCCTGTTCTCGCGGTTACTGGGTAGATATAAATTGTCTAAGTCCTGCGGCGCATACCCGCATTCCGTGGCCCGTGGTATACGGGTAAGAGCCACACGTGTCTGGAGAAATGTGTTTGACGACGTACGCGACGGGATTTTCGCGTTATTCATGTCATGACCACCCTATTGCAAAAACCAGCGCCTCCAGCGTGATACCAGTACGTTTTTTGGCGCTGGATCGCACTGGAAACACTGGTACACGCTGGGATTCACTGGCACTTCGGTGAGCGCACTGGGACAGAGCTGGGTCGCACTGGTAGGGGCGTTGGCTTGGCCGCTGTGACGCTGGCGCGTACTGGGAAGCGCTGGAAACGCTTGAATTTTTACTGGAGTGCGCTGGTGCACACTGGAGCCTGCGCTGTTTCTTCCAGTGCGGCATGCAATTTTCTGTAGTGTATGCGGCGGAATGTTTCGGTATCTTTGAATAAAGAATGTTTGATTCGATGGTACCAATGGATGCTACCCTAACAGGCAGGCTGGTAGCCAAATATTTTTTCGGGGGGGGGCGGGGGGGGGGCACTTGTTGAAAGCCTTGAAAAACACCGATTTTTATAATTTTTCCTCGGTAAACACCCCCTTCCATCCGAATTTCGAGGGGGAGGCCCGGGCCCCTAGCACCCCCCTCCCCCCCCCTGGCCAGGGGCCTGCTAACAGGTCCCAAACATTTTCACAACTTCTAGCTTGGCAGAGAAAGAGATTGATAAGCGCAAGACATGTAATATATGCGAAATCACCGTCATTTTTATTTTTTCCTTTGGAATGCAGAAAAAATTGCGTTAATAACACAAAGGAGCCAACGCTGATTATTTTGATTTTTAGCTTGCTTTTTTTGCTTCTTATTCACGCAGATTCAATAACGGCGTTAATGCTTGCGGAGCACGTAGCAGCGATGAATGCACGTTTTGTGCATGCGCCGCACATATACCAGTCTGGCATCACGGATGGGTTGTTGTAATGATTCCATTTTGCAGTGTTTATAAGTCTGGAGGCGCTCGGCCTACCAGAAACAGCAAATAGTTACATCGCCGCACAGTTGGCGAGAAGCAATTGAGCTCTGGCTTCGCAACCACCCAACGGAGGCCAGAAAAACAGCCGCCGTTCGATATCACCACACCGGAAACGCATCAGTGGCACTGTTTGCCCTTCCACTTACTTCAGCTGAACTTTAGTTAACCATTAGAAACGTTCCGAAGCTTGAATGCAAAACTTCAACCATCGCAACTCAGCTGCGCCGAGACCGGTCCTACCCAGCAAGACTCCCAGCGAGCGTTAGGCCTAGTGTGCCGGACGTGTCCGTCTACATGTTACCGGCGCTTCCCGCTTTAAGTACACGCAATTCTAAAGCGTAAGAATGACTGTAAAGTACAGTTTGGACATTCGTGAACCTAAATGAACCATTTTTCCTTGTGTACGGTGTCCGCACAAGGAGCGATGACCATCGAAGCGAAGCGCTTTCAGCAACGCACACAAGCTGTCACCTAAAGCTGCACTGTTAAAAATCTGGGCCCCTGTTTACGTACATGACCAGGATTTGGGGACATTTGCACGTAGCGCGCTCTCTTGTCGGTGACAGCGGCACCCTGCCGTAACTGAATGGGAAGTAGGCGAAAAAAAATCATCTCATGAAAAAAGATAGTTACCAAAACGACTCTCGGTTCTACACAGCAGAGACTTAATTAAATATTCTGTCAAAATTACAGTGTCGTACTACAAACCGCGTGGCTTCCCAGAGTGTTTAATATTTAACAATGGGTCCCATGTATTTCCAATGGGGGGTGTTCAATTGTGTAGGGAAGCCACACGTTTTGTAGTGCGATACTCAAATTTCGTCACAGTGTTCCAGTAGGTGTGTGCTGTATAGATCCCGGAGTCGTTTTTGATAACTAGCTTATTTCAAACGATATGATTTTTTTCGCCTATTTCCCATTCAGTTATGGCAGGATGCGGTTGCTGCCGCCGAGAGATGGCACCACGTACGAATGTCTCCAAATCCTCGGAATGAGAAGCTGAAGGTAAAGTGTCGCCGAATACTTTTCCTTTTCCAAATTATTACAATTTCCTTAAACGGAGTCTCCTCGAAAATCTTGTACGTGATCTCTCTTAAAGACGTTATACGTAATGTCTCCTCGGAACGTTGTACGTAATGTCTCCTAGAAACGTTGTACGTAATGTCTCCTAGGAATGTTATACGTAATGTTTCCTAAAACAATGTACGTAATGTCTTGTAGAAACGTACGTAATGTCTCCGTATGAATGCCTTACGGAATGTCGCCTAGAAATGTTGTACGTAATGTCACCCGAGGAATGCTGTATGCAATGCTCCTTGGAAATTTCGTATGTAATAAGGAACATGATATGCGACACATAGTGATTTTGTAGCCTTAAAGTCACCAATGCACACAACTTGACACCACACTGTGCCTAAAAAAGTAGTAATAATGAGCGCTGTGTGGTGAAGAAAGTAACGGTGCCTTACATGCAGCTACCGCAGTGGTTATTGACTCATGCCAGCAGCAGCTGTACTTAGCTACGAAGTTGTTGGAGAGTGGATAAGCACATTACGTAGTGATTATGACGAAAATTTACATGGATGCTTAAAACAACAGTCACGAGGAAAGACATACATGTACACACTGCCCCTGTTGACACGTATGTCGGGCTGCAAGTGAGATTGTATTTTGTCGGTTACTTCAATGACAACTCAAGTGTCCTGGCATAACATAAAAATTAATTGTATGTAGTTTGGCTTTATTAAGCCGAGGGTCTGACAAAATCTCATCTGGTCAGGATGAAACTGGTGCAAATATAGTTGGACGCCAATCACAAATAGCCTGGTAATACAAGAACACATATTGCTGTTCAGCCATAACAAATAAATTGGCAGACCAAATATCATGGCACTTTTAGCCTCATATACATTTCAACAGGGGCTACGTGTGCATGTATGTCTGTCCTGATGACTTTTGTTAAACATCCAGTGGAAATTTTTGTCGCCATCACTGCATAATATATCTATACTCTCTCTAACTTCTTAGAAGCAAAGCAGAAGCTGCCGCTGGCATCAGTCAATAACCATTGCGGTAGCTACAAGTAAAGCCCCATGACTTTCTTCACCACACAACACCTATAATACAGCTTTTTAAGCACAGTGTGGTGTCATATTGTAAAGCAACAACATGCACTACTTGGCGCATATATTCCTCATCAAATGTTATAGCATTCACTGTGGTTCCTACAATGTGTGAGACAGCGAAGAGCTGTGGCAGGAAGCATGCATACATACAACTTCTTGCCAAGTAAACAGTGGACATCCAGCGGCTCTGAACGCACAAAGATGGGGTTTATTCTGCCAAACTGTACGAATATACCGTTCGCACCCTGGCTCATCTGGAAAGAGGAAACGAAAAAGATCAGGACAACTGAACCAAAAGAAAGAAGGCAATCTGTGTCATAATTGAATTTTGCATCTACCTTGCAAAATCAAACGACCCACACAGCAGCATGTTTTGAGTTTTGATGCATGCACAGCATGCTCAAACTCATAAAAGACAGGGCATGTGTTCCTAAAACTCTTGCACCAGTGAATAAATGTAGTGTTCACAGAAGAAAAAACAAATGACTTCTGCGCAGACGACATTCCAGCCACGAAGTGCTGGGCACTGTTGCGGAGATAATACCTCGGTGTGCTTGGATAGTATGTTGGCATCCATGGGCAACATCTCAGCAGCAGAACCCAAAGCTACGTGGCGCTAGCATCAATCAAACTGTTTCAGGACACGCTGCAGAGCGTTCGTGTTAAGCTTGCTCACGATTGTACAGGCATCTGACTACACGGCATAAGTGAGAGTGCACTTTACATTCTGTGGTACATTTGAAGTACTGCCCAAACCATATGACTTATTAAAATGAGGCTGAGAAAGAAGGAAAACGGAATGAATGGCCGAAAAAAAAAACAAATAATGTAGGGCCACACTAGCCCTAGCTACGGAATATAAAATGAAGGCCTAAATGCTGCCATTACACAGTAACACTCAGGCTCCTAGCAATGTTTTTGCAGTATGCTAATGAAGACAATGATGCTTAATGACTGAAAGCTCTTGTTTCCCATATATCTTAAAAAACGCACAAAATCATTTGTCAAATCTGAAACCCTACTTAAGAGTAACTCTACAAAATAAAACTTCACCTCAGAACAGAGAAAACTGAAGCTGATCTCTTATGTATTCATCCTTAGCACTCTTTTCTCTAGATTCGCACAAAACATCGCACAGTATATAGAGGCCCTTGGCAATAAGATGTGATGTTACTGAGTATCTTTGTTTCCTAAATTTTATCACTAATGCTAGGTATTTTAATTTATGTTGTTTATAATTACAACTAAAATGACGCTTTAATTGACCATCAACAAAGCAAAGGACTCTCCCGAAAGTTAACCTTCACAGAAAAAAGCAAACTTTTCCCCCCTTTTTCTGTACATCTCCACAATATAGTAGAACCAATGCAGCGATAGAGCTCAGTAATGAACAAAAACTATTTAAACAGTCAAAATGTTACCAACAGCACGTATTTAAGACATGGCAATTACTGAAGCTTGGAATCGCGCACTAAAAAGAACAAAAATCCACAGAAGCTCAGATGCCCCTGGCTTTAAACACTGCTTCTCGGGATGAGGGAGCTTGCATTATGTATATTTCAGTAGAAAAGTTTTTCAAGTGCTTCATAAAGAATGGAACTGTACACTGAAAAAAGTTTAGTTGGACAGCTTGATGGGGAAAAAAGGTTTTCCCTTGTTTCAGTTTTGATCAGCCTACTTTCACTGAGGAAGGACTGAAAAATTTATGATAAAAAAGCAAATGAAAAAGGCATCTCAATGAGAGACAGTGACACAAGAAATCAGGTTCTATCGAGTCATTTTTTGTCCATCTTTGAGTGGCTGTCCCACATGAAAGTGCAGTCGGCTGCAGCCATTAACAGGACAGCTTCAGGCATGCTTTCACCCACTTCTCTTTACTGTTGAAGCTATAGATATCATATATCATTAAAAATTTAGAGTGTATTTTTTGCCACTATTCTGGAAAAAATTTTTCGCTCTATGCATTGGGCTTCATTCTGAGGGCGACGCATACCACATCTAAGTAAGTTTTGTTTCAAATTTGTTGTCTAGGGGTTTGTGTAGTGAATGCAGGGAAAAAAGTGACTTTATTCTACAAAAGGAGCAGTCACACACTTTTAAAGGGGCTGTGTAAAGAGAACCAATGAAGCACGATGAATTTGACTGCATCGACAACTACACCACAGAGGCCTGCGAGGCTGTAAACATGCTTACGAAATCACTGCCATGGGGGCGATTTCATTAGCAGTGTGAGTGAGTTCCTGGGCTCGTCGGAAAAGAAGCTGGCTTCATTCAAAGGTGAGAAGAGAGCGACAGGATCGGTTCAAGTGACCACTGAGGCACCTTGTAAGCAGCAGAAAGCATGCGACGTCCAAAAAGTGTGAGATTTCCATTGTAGAGGCTGTAATGAAGTGCAAAAGACTTGGCTTTTTATTTGAGCTCAAGTGTGTAAATGGTGAGCGCCCTTCTGAAGACATTTCTTTTGGGTAGAGGTCACATCACGCTGATCCAACCGGCCACATTTTAGGTGACCCAGAACAGCGTGTACCCAACTGCGCAACTGTTTAAGCAATATGACAAGCACTTGCTATTACATACTGTTTCCTGGGTTGGAGCTCCACATATTATAGGTGCAATAAGTCCCTCGAATGGGTGAGTAAGAGTAAATAGTGCACATTTAGACTGAGACGGAGAAAGCAACACGGCACCAGTGCTAACTACAACAAATGTTTATTTGAAACCGCAGAAAAATACATATGGACAGAAATAGGTGAAGTGAGTGCACATGTCACACAGTCATGACAGCAAACTATCTGAAATCGGCACAAAGGAATGAAAGTTCCTTTTCGCACTAACTAACATATAGCACTAACTAACAGATAGTGTACAAACACACCGTGTGCACAATGTTGAATCAATTCGGCTTGAAGTATCTCGGGACTAACGTTTTTAATTTCTGACAATCCTGTCAAATTCATCCAATTCATGTTGACACCCACATGAGTCGAATAGCACGGCTAGAGCCCTGCCTTTGTGTTTTCCTCATTGCCACAATGCTCTCTCAAATGATCCTTAAGTTATATAATAATGGCCGCTGTAGAATTTTCCACAACTCAATGAGATCAGATACACTGGGTAATCAGGACATCTAATGAACTTAGATCTATGTTTCTTTCAGCACATTACTGGTGGCTTCTTCTCAAGCACACTAATTTTGCAAAGGCTGAGAAGTCCTTGAGGGGCACTAAACACAACGGACACGTCAAAGCAACCAGCAAGTAACAATACACCAACTGGCCCAACAAAATGTACTATTAAGCTTCATTTCTTCTACAGTGGGCCCTTTCCAGTCTGTTTCACCTTCTACTTAGGCTGAGGACTACGCACGCTTGATCACTTTTGCTTCTTGCCGTGCTAGGTTTATTGGTTGGCGTTCTTTCTGTCTCTTCTTGTTTCTTCTCGTTTCTAACTTTGCGTCACATCTTTCAAGTAACTTTACCTGCTATTTTAAATAAATATTTATGTATACAGCCTGTGTCATGCTGCTGACTCCATCATTGTCTAAGTGTGCCCTGTTTTCCTCATATTATGTAGCAACAAGCCACGAACTACCTTCTCGACTTCACTTCTAGATTGGTCAAAAATGACCGAACTGCCCATTTGTAGACATGGAAACAAATACCTACCACTTAATATTGCCACGCGCGTTTCTTTCACTTTATTCGATTTCCGCCCACAAAGACTATCAGCAGTACTCGGCGCAGACCACGCCTTATTGTTCCAGAAGCTTCTCGCTTGTAGTAGATCGTTCTGTTAAGATTGCACGCAAGACGATAACACTCAAGATTATTCCAGAGCTTCCGCGACGACTAGTGATAAGGCTACAATGTTCGACGCGTGCGTTATAAAAGCCGGCGCGTTCCAACGATGTACAGATGATCGACGGCCGACGCTCTGTTCGCCGCTATCAGTGCCAGCGTTTATTGCTGTAATCTCACCTTCAGGTTACCGGCCACAAGTTCGGCCCAAATAAAGTGTTTCATCTTGGACTACTGCCTACTGCCTTCGTCGACGTCAGGACCACGTGACATCTGGTGGAGGTGCTTCCCGGTCCATGTACCGAAAGCCCCCCTCCAGCCGTGAGCCAAGCCCACAACGTGAAAAGGACATCGACGCCAACGCTAAGCAGCGAGCCAGCCGCAGGCAGCAAGGTCTACCGCCAGAGTACGAGCTTCTCCCTGAAAAGACCCGGAAGACCAAGACTCTGACCTCGGCCGCAGCGACGATGACAGCCCCTGTGCCGTCTGCACCCATCCTGCTCCGGCAACTGAAGGAGCCGCCGACCTTCTATGGATCGCCAAGTCAAGATCCCGAAACCTGGCTCAAGACATTCGAAAGGGTCTCGGCATTTAACAACTGGAGCTCCGAGGACCAGCAACGACCTGGTTCGAGAACAGGGAGCCCACCATTACAACTTGGGACATCTTCCGGACCAGCTTTCTCACCGCGTTCGCAAGCGTCGTGCGAAAGGAAAAAGCCGCCGCTTTGCTAGAAACACGGGCGCAGCTACCGAACGAAAACGTCACAATCTTTGCGGAAGAGATGATCCGTCTCTTCCGCCATACCGACCCTGACATGACCGAGGAGAAGAAGGTCCGCTTGCTCATGCGAGGGGTAAAGCAAGAGCTCTTCGCTGGACTGGTGCGGAACCCACCCAAAACAGTCCAAGAATTTGTCTCGGAGGCTACGACGATTGAGAAGACGTTGGAAATGCGCACCCGCCAGTACAATCGCCGATCGATGCAAGAAAGCGCAGCTGTTCACGCCCTCGGATCCGACGACCTACGCGAAACGATCCGAGCGATCGTGCGGGAGGAGCTGCAAAAATTGTTGCCGTCCTCGCAGCCCCAAGTTGCCTCGATCGCCGACATTGTTCGAGAAGAAATCCAGCACTCGCTGGGAACCACTGAACCGTCACATCCTCAGCCGCAAGCCATGAGCTACGATGCTGTAGCCCGACGCGCCACCCCCCTGCACGCCCACGTCAAGAGGCCGCAAGGCCGCATTCCCGCTGCCAGACACCGCCGCGACCGCCATCGACGCCATACCGTCCACCTGCCGGCCAGCGCTACGCCCAAAGAAAAACCGACATTTGGCGGGCCCCTGACAACCGCCCGCTCTGCTACCACTGCGGGGAAGCCGGACATACCTACCGCCGCTGCCAGTACCGACAGATGGGGCTACGCGGATTCGCCGTCAACGCGCCGCGTCCGCAGCCAGGCGAACGGCCTCGCGACATCGACGACTACCTCACCGGAACACAGTGGCAAGAACGACGACCTTCTCCCTCGCCGTCACCCGGCCGCTACATGTCACCGCACCGCCGGCAGTACACTGGCCCAAACCGGGGCCGATCACCTCGCCCTTACCCGGAAAACTAAGGGCAGTAACCGATGGAGGTGCGGTTGCTGTACGACGAACTACCGAAGATCCTCCGCCGCCGACGACGACGCCGCAACGAGACCTCAAGAACCCGCCGCGACCCGAACGCAGCCCTGACGTCGAAACTTCGCGGCCTGCAGAAGACCTGACGAGACAACATCGAAGCAGCAGTACAAACCGTCGTAGCCGTGACCCGACGCCGCGACCCAACCGTAACGCCAGGCGACGAACTGGCGACCTCGACGTTCTCATCGACGGCCACAGCGTCACAGCTCTCGTCGACACCGGAGCCGATTATTCCGTCATCAGTGGGACGTTCGCCGCGAAGTTCAAGAAAGTAAGGACTTCTTGGGGGAGGCCCTGAGATCCGGACAGCTGGAGGCCACCTAGTAACGCCGGCAGGAATCTGCACAGCGAGAGTGTCCATGAACGACCGGATTTATCCAGCAAGCTTCGTAGTCTTACAGCGTTGCTCCAGAGACGTCATCCTTGGTTTGGACTTCCTAAGCCTTCATGGTGCAGTGATCAATCTTCGATCCAAGTCGATAACGTTATCCACTGAAAAAGCACTACCACCGCACACGCCTTCAGGAAAGCACACCTTAAATTTGCTGGAAGACCAAGTCACCATTCCCCCTCGCTCCAGCGTCAGCATTTCTGTCGGCACTGATAAATCAACAGATATGCAAGGCGTCGTTGAAGGCGACCAGCACCTGTTGATCAACCGCCAGATTTGCGTAGCCAGAGGAATAGCCGAGCTGCAAGCAGGGAAAGCAACACTTATGCTCACGAACTTCAGCAACGAGTACAAGCACGTGAGCAAAGGTACGACGGTTGCCTACATCGAAGAAATAGTGGAAGCCAGGAACGCTTTCGCCCTCGCCGAGTCTACCGAACCTGCTACGACGCACCAAGATCAACCAGCTTTCGACGTTAACGCGAGCCTTCCGACGCATAAACAAGAAAAGCTCAGAGCTCTGCTCCTGCAATACAAGGACTTCAAGGTGAACATTTGAGAGACTTCTCTCTGGTTGGGAAGGAAATAACTTTGCAAAAGGGACACCAACCAACTTATTCAATTAAAGCAAAAACATAGTTTTACTTTAAAATGAAGAATCCCGAAGTTTCGGGTCCAACTCGGACCCTTCTTCAGGGGGTGACTGAGTGGCACCAGGGAGAAACAGAGTTTTTGGCGCCTTCTTCTCAAGGCGGGGGGGGGACGCTTGTTTTCACCGACGTGACGTAGCCCATTGTAGTACACACTCGGAAGCGCGCCAGCCGACCGGTTCACGTTTCCAGGAGTTGCCTGAATGTGGCACGATTCCACAAAAAGCCGCTTGTGGAAACTGACCTCACAGTCGACGACGCGGGAGTTGTCAAAGGCGATGCGGTGGTCGTTCACCTCGCTGTGCTCTGCCAGCGCGCTCCTTTGTCGGTCAAACTTGCGGACGTCGTTCCGGTGCTGTCGCAGCCTCTCGGAAAGGTTTTTTGTCTCGCCCACGTACGACGCGCCACAATCCGCACAAGGGATAGAGTAGACCACTCCTTGTGCTTTCTCTTTAGGGGGCCTGTCTTTTGGGCGCGGGAAGAAGCGGCCGAGAGTAGACGTTGGCTTATGCGCCACTTTTATTCCCTGCCTCGAGAGAACACGTTCGAGCGCTTCGCTGATGCCCTTGACGTAGGGAATGCAGACGCGCCCATGCTTTGGAGGCGACGGGTCAGTGCCCTCTTGAAGGGGTCGGGGGGGAAGGGGCCTGGCGGCTTGCAACCCTCGCAATGAAAGCTTTAGAGTAGCCGTTGTTTAGTAGGTCGGATCTGATCTTCTGTTCCTCATCTGCCCGTTTTTCCTCCGAAGAACAGACCCTCTGTGCACGGGTGAGTAGAGATGACACCACAGCTGCCTTATGGTGGAAAGGGTGGTTGGAACTAGCGTCGAGGTAGCGACCGGTGTGGGTTGGCTTCCGGTACACCGAGAATTGCAGCAAATCTCCCATCTTTGTAACTAGGACATCAAGGAACGGCAAAGAGTTGTTTCTTTCCCGTTCCACTGTGAACTGAATGGCCGGCTCGATAGAGTTCAGGTGGGCTGTGAAGGCGTCCACGGCCGAAGCTTTTAGGATGCAGAAACAGTCGTGGACATACATTAAAAATACCTTCGGAGTGGTGCCAGCCGACTGCAGGGCTCTTCCTTCTACTGCTTCCATCACGAGGTTCGCTGTTGTTACAGACACAGATGCCCCCCATCGCTGTACCAGTTAGCTGTTTGTAGTATTCTCCGTTGACGGAGAAGAACGTACTGCTGAGACAAAAGTTCAGCATGCGGCACAGTTCGTCAACGCTCAGGCTTGTTCTGGCTTTGAGGTTCTCGTCACACTCAAGGGCCTCACGCGCTGTGGCCACTGCTAGTTGGATGGGTACGCTTGTGAAGAGGGAGATCACATCAAAGACAACGAGGCATTCGTCTTCGTCAAGAGGTACTGGAGAAAGGAGCTCAACGAAATGGCTGCTGTTCTTCACGTGGGTGGGCGTGTTTCCCACGAGAGGTGCCAGAATCTTGTGCAAAAAGGTCGACAGGGCTCAGAGTGGAGAAGATGTGAAATCCACAATCGGTCTCAAGGGAACACCGGGCTTATGGGTCTTGGGAAGCCCGTAAAAGCCGGGCGCACTGCCGTTCCTGCACATCAAGCGAAGGTGCAGAGCTCTGGCCTCCGGGTGTTTCACGAACACGTCCCTTAGGTGCTTGTTTAGGTCTCTCTGTACCTGTGCTGTAGGGTCCTTCTTTAGTTTGCTGTATGTGCCACTGTCAAGGTGGTCTTGCACCTTGCGGTCGTAGTCTCCCCGGTTAAGGACAACAGTGGCGTTATATATGGAGGACGGATCCCGTCTTCCATATTGTCGGGAAGTCGACAATATGTCTGTCGCCTCAAGCGCAGCCGAGAAACAGCGCACCTCCGAGGGTAAGAAGCTCTCAGCTCTGATGCGGCCAAGGCAGCCACCGAGCTCCAAAGCCTCGGACTTTGTTTTCAACCTCTCGTCCAGGAAGTTGTCGCCGCCAGAGACTAGCGTCCTTGCTAAAAGCCACGGCTTCAATATGTCGGGAAGTCGACCTCCCCTGGCGAAGTTCGCGGCAGCCGTGGAGGACGGGATCCGTCATCTTGACTCCAGTGACCGGGAATCTGTGAGACTGAAGGCGATTGGCATCCTTGCAAACGGCCTCAGTAAGAAGGAACCGTCCAATCTTTCTACCGAGGAAAAACGAGCCCTACGGGAGCTGCGCGAGGACCCTGCAATTGTCATCTTGCCTGCGGACAAAGGGAACGCCACTGTTGTCCTTAACCGGGGAGACTACGACCGCAAGGTGCAAGACCACCTTGACAGTGGCACATACAGCAAACTAAAGAAGGACCCTACAGCACAGGTACAGAGAGACCTAAACAAGCACCTAAGGGACGTGTTCGTGAAACACCCGGAGGCCAGAGCTCTGCACCTTCGCTTGATGTGCAGGAACGGCAATGCGCCCGGCTTTTACGGGCTTCCCAAGACCCATAAGCCCGGTGTTCCCTTGAGACCGATTGTGGATTTCACATCTTCTCCACTCCGAGCACTGTCGACCTTTTTGCACAAGATTCTGGCACCTCTCGTGGGAAACACACCCACCCACGTGAAGAACAGCAGCCATTTCGTTGAGCTCCTTTCTCCAGTACCTGTTGACGAAGACGAATGCCTCGTGTCCTTTGATGTGATCTCCCTCTTCACAAGCGTACCCATCCAACTAGCAGTGGCCACAGCGCGTGAGGCCCTTGAGTGTGACGAGAACCTCAACGCCAGAACAAGCCTGAGCGTTGACAAACTGTGCCGCATGCTGAACTTTTGTCTCAGTAGTACGTTCTTCTCCGTCAACGGAGAATACTACAAACAGCTAACTGGTACAGCGATGGGGGGCATCTGTGTCTGTAACAACAGCGAACCTCGTGATGGAAGCGGTAGAAGGAAGAGCCCTGCAGTCGGCTGGCACCACTCCGAAGGTATTTTTAATGTATGTCCACGACTGTTTCTGCATCCTAAAAGCTTCGGCCGCGGACGCCTTCACAGCCCACCTGAACTCTATCGAGCCGGCCATTCAGTTCACAGTGGAACGGGAAAGAAACAACTCTTTGCCGTTCCTTGATGTCCTAGTTACAAAGATGGGAGATTTGCTGCAATTCTCGGTGTACCGGAAGCCAACCCACACCGGTCGCTACCTCGACGCTAGTTCCAACCACCCTTTCCACCATAAGGCAGCTGTGGTATCATTTCTACTCACCCGTGCACAGAGGGTCTGTTCTTCGGAGGAAAAACGGGCAGATGAGGAACAGAAGATCAGATCCGACCTTCTAAACAACGGCTACTGTAAAGCTTTCATTGCGAGGGTTGCAAGCCGCCAGGCCCCTTCCCCCCGACCCCTTCAAGAGGGCACTGACCCGTCGCCTCCAAAGCATGGGCGCGTCTGCATTCCCTACGTCAAGGGCATCAGCGAAGCGCTCGCACGGGTTCTCTCGAGGCAGGGAATAAAAGTGGCGCATAAGCCAACGTCTACTCTCGGCCACTTCTTCCCGCGCCCAAAAGACAGGCCCCCCTAAAGAGAAAGCACAAGGAGTGGTCTACTCTATCCCTTGTGCGGATTGTGGCGCGTCGTACGTGGGCGAGACAAAAAACCTTTCCGAGAGGCTGCGACAGCACCGGAACGACGTCCGCAAGTTTGACCGACAAAGGAGCGCGCTGGCAGAGCACAGCGAGGTGAACGACCACCGCATCGCCTTTGACAACTCCCGCGTCGTCTACTGTGAGGTCAGTTTCCACAAGCGGCTTTTTGTGGAATCGTGGCACATTCAGGCAACTCCTGGAAACGTGAACCGGTCGGCTGGCGCGCTCCCGAGTGTGTACTACAATGGGCTATGTCACGTCGGTGAAAACAAGCGTCCCCCCCCCCCGCCTTGAGAAGAAGGCGCCAAAAACTCTGTTTCTCCCTGGTGCCGCTCAATCACCCCCTGAAGAAGGGTCCGAGTTGGACCCGAAACGTCGGGATTCTTCATTTTAAAGTAAAACTATGTTATTACTTTAATTGAACAAGTTGGTTGGTGTCCCTTTTGCAAAGTTAATACAAGGACTGTTTTTCATCGTCGTTGGGAATTCGGCAGACCCCGGTCGCAAAACATCGCATCATAACAGAAGAAAGCACCAGGCCACTCCGTCAGAGCCCGTACAGAGTTTCGACGCGAGAACGCGAGGCCATAAAGAAACAAGTCGACGAAATGCTACGCGACGACATAATCCAGCCCTCCAAGAGTCCCTGGGCGTCTCCCGTGGTGTTGGTGAAGAAGGACGGAACGCTACGTTTCTGTGTCGACTATCGTCGCCTGAACAAGATCACAAAGAAGGACGTGTACCCCCTCTGACGGATAGACGACGCCCTGGATCGACTCCACAACGCGAAGTACTTTTCGTCGATGGACCTCAAGACAGGCTACTGGCAAATCGAAGTCGACGAGAGAGACCGAGAAAAGACGGCCTTCATAACACCAGACGGCCTGTTCTAGTTCAAGGTCATGCCTTTTGGTCTTTGCTCGGTCCCCGCGACATTCCAACGCGTTATGGATACTGTACTGGCCGGTCTGAAGTGGCAGACTTGCCTTGTGTACTTGGACGACGTCGTTGTCTTTCCCTCAAACTTCGACGAACACCTCCGGCGCCTTGCAGCTGTACTTCAAGCAATCAAGACCTCCGGACTCACTCTCAAGCAAGAGAAGTGCCGCTTCGCGTACAAAGAACTTTTGTTCTTGGGCCACGTGATAAGCAAATCCGGAGTACGCCCCGACCCGCAAAAGACAACCGCCATCGCTGCTTTCCCGCCACCCCACCGACAAGAAGGCCGTGCGTCGATTTCTCGGCTTGTGTGCCTATTACAGGCGGTTCGTTAAAAACTTCGCCCGCATCGCCGAGCCTCTCACTAACCTCACCAGGACCGACGTCGAGTTCAAGTGGGAAACGCCGCAGGAGGAAGCATTTCAGGAACTAAAACGACGCCTGCAAACGTCTCCGTTGCTTGCGCATTTCGACGAATACGCCGAAACAGAAGTACACACCGACGCGAGCAGCGTAGGACTCGGCGCCGTCCTTGTGCAGAGGACGGACGGACTGGAAAGGGTTATCAGTTATGCTAGCCGGCCGCTATCAAAGGCAGAGGCCAACTACTCCACAACAGAAAAGGAGTGCCTTGCCATCATCTGGGCTACATCAAAGTTTCGCCCCTACCTTTACGGCAGGCCCTTCAAAGTTGTGAGTGACCACCACGCCTTGTGTTGGCTAGCTAACTTGAAAGACCCTTCTGGTCGCCTCGCACGGTGGAGCATGAGACTTCAAGAATTCGACATTACCGTCGTTTACAAGTCCGGAAGAAAACACTCTGACGCCGACTGCCTGTCTCGTGCCCCCGTCGACCCACCGCCGCTGGACGACCAGGATGATGACGGCTTCCTGGGAACCATAAGTGCCGACGACTTCGCCGAGCGACAGCGCGCCGATCCGGAACTCAAGGGCCTTATGGAATACCTCGAGGGCAAAGCCACTGTGGCTCCAAAGGTATTCAGACGAGGACTGGAGTCGTTTTTCATGCACAACGGCGTTCTTCTAAAGAAAAACTTCTCGCCACTTCGGGCCGACTCCTCCTCGTAGTACGTTCGGCATTACGTCCAGAAGTTCTGCATGCTTTGCATGACGACCCGACGGCTGGACACCTTGGATTTTCCCGTACGCTGGCAAGGATACAATAAAAGTACTACTGGCCTCGCCTCACTGCCGACGTCACCCACTACGTGAGGACTTGCCGATTGTCAGCGACGGAAGACACCACCGACTAGGCCAGCCGGACTTCTGCAGCCCATCGAGCCACCTCGCCGGCCGTTCCAGCAAATCGGCATGGACTTACTGGGGCCGTTTCCGACGTCGAATTCCGGAAACAAATGGATCGTCGTAGCTACTGACTACCTCACCCGCTACGCCGAGACAAGGGCCCCTGCCCAAGGGCAGTGCCGCCGAGGTAGCAAAGTTCTTCGTCGAGAACATCTTACTGCGTCATGGCGCCCCAGAGGTCCTCATTACCGACAGAGGTACGGCCTTTACGGCGGACCTAACTCAGGCGATCCTGAGGTACAGCCAAACAAGTCACCGCCGGACCACCGCCTACCACCCACAGACCAACGGCCTGACCGAGCGTCTTAATAAGACCATCGCCGACATGCTGGCCATGTACGTCGACGTCGAACACAAGACGTGGGACGCCATCCTTCCGTACGTGACCTTCGCATACAACACGGCCGTGCAACAAACGACGCAGATGACGCCATACACGTTGGTCTACGGACGGAGCCCGGCAACGACGCTCGATGCCATGTTACCAAACGTGACCGACGAGGAAAACATCGACGTAACCGCCTACCTACAGCGCGCCGAAGAAGCACGACAGCTCGCCCGCCTGCGGATCAAACATCCGCAGACGACTGACAGCCGCCGCTACAATCTTCGACGACGGTTCGTGGAATACCAGCCCGGCGACCGCGTTTGCGTGTGGACGCCGATACGACGACGTGGATTCAGTGAAAAACTTCTGCGACGATACTTCGGACCGTATAGGGTGCTTCGACGTCTCGGCACACTCGATTACGAGGTTGTCCCCGACGGCATTTCGAACTCTCAACGGCGCCGTGCGCGACCTGAAGTCGTCCATGTCGTGCGCCTCAAGCCGTTTAACGCGCGGTAGTGAACCTGAGGACTGTACTTCTTTTTTTCTCTCATTGGGCTTTCTTGCTTGTGCGTATTGTTTATTGAACTTTCTTGATTTATTGTGGTTATTTATTGTTACATGTATTTTTACCATGTGTTCCGTTCTAAGCATCGGGACGATGCCTTTTCAGAGGGGGGGCATTGCCACGCGCGTTTCTTTCACTGTATTCGATTTCCGCCCACAAAGACTATCAGCAGTACTCGGCGCAGACCGCGCCTTATTGTTCCAGAAGCTTCTCGCTTGTAGCAGATCGTTGTGTTAAGATTGCACGCAAGACGCTAACACTCAAGATTATTCCAGAGCTTCCGCGACGACTAGTGATAAGGCTACAATGTTCGACGCGTGCGTTATAAAAGCCGGCGCGTTCCAACGATGTACAGTTGATCGACGGCCGACGCTCTGTTCGCCGCTATCAGTGCCAGCGTTTATTGCTGTAATCTCACCTTGAGTTTACCGGCCACAAGTTCGGCCCAAATAAAGTGTTTCATCTTGGACTACTGCCTACTGCCTTCGTCGACGTCACGACCACGTGACAATATGGGCTTGTCCAGACCTAAGGAATAATGCTCCGATCTTTCACAGCAAGCTGTCCACTGCTTCAGGCCCTTGAATGGTCAGTAATCTGCGCTGGGTACATGCACAAAAAAAAATTGACGGCAGATCCACGAGGTGAATGATGATGAGATTGGGCGAAGCTCCTGGAAGTAATCATCGGTTAAACCGTGAAATTTCTTCCGTTAATTCGCCCGATAAAAATGACGTGAAACGATTGATTAAATGTTTTATCAAACTTTTATTGCTGGTTTCCGTTGTCCTTTCATTATGACCGCTTTGTGGTCGGTGAAATGTAAGCTAAGTGGTTCTTGCACTGGTTGCAGCGGCATCCTTATCCATACGAGCACACACCGACGGCAACGAGCATCGTCAACTACAAACCTGTATCGCGATATGGTTTTGATTATAAAAACCATTGCTTTAGAAAACACCTGGCGCTTTCGTTAAGCAGCTGGCGTCTTTTAGTTTTGCTTTAGAAACATCTGGCGTCTTTTCGTTTCGCTTTTAGAAAACATCTGGCGTCTTTCGTTGGTTTATTTTATCAATCAACGGCGTTTTGAACAAAATTTTTATTGTTTAATCACGCACAGGAGAAATCTCACCAGGCACTACCTTGGAAGTAAACAATGGCTGCTACTGGGAATGAGAGACAGCAGAAGTCGGCTTTTTTTTTAACGTTTCCTACTGGAACATGCCAATGGCTGCTAATGGGGAATGAGAGACAGAAGAATTCGGCTTTTAGTTAACGCGCACGCTGCGAATTTTTTATTGTTCAACAACGCACAGGAGAAATCTCCCACCGGCACCACCTTGGAGGTCAAAGCTTAAGACTTGTTACGCACTACGACTACGACAACGACGAGGGACGAACGGGTGCCGCTTTAAGGAGCTCCGCCCCTAAAAACATTCCATCAGCTTCTGCAGAATAGAGGCCTTACAGTACGCAAGTAGTACATGCAAACATGATAGTTAAACACAGGTATATGTTGATATACCAAAATTTGACCTTGAATGATGAGCTCAGGATGCATTAAAGCAAGTATTAGTGGAATAATGAATTTTGCAGACAAATGTAGCTATGGATTTTATGTCAAGCTTGCCCGCACTTGAGTACTAAAAAAACTGATGAAAAATGCAGCTTGCAAAAAGTAATTTACCTAGAAAACTCCATCAGCACTCTCATCACAATATTAAATAAATTAATGTGTGCTCTATGTGCACAATATATTGTAATGAGCCAACCTTATGTCATTTCATCATGAATGTGAAGATTTCAAGATAACTCAAGATTTTGTAGAAGTGTAAGAACACCAGATGGTACAGGAAAGATTGAACACTTATTTTTTCTGTCACCTCTGCTGCTCCTGCATGTTTTTAAATCTTGGGTATGTTTTGCCAACATGCCCAGATTTAAGCTCTTCAAAAAATCAACCTTGTTGCACTAAAGTCAATTCATACGCATACCTCGTCCTCTTCACTACAAGTGTGTTTAATTCAATGAGCCCTGAATTCACTATGCTTCTTTCGTCCTTTCATCGCTAGGGTCGCGTCAAGGCAGACTTGATGGCTTCGGGTAGCATGCGAGGGCTCATTGGCCAGCTACCAATGGCCACAAGTGGCACTAGCATGTAGTCTTTGGATTAAACACATAGAGGTTCTGGGATAGATGAGACATCTACCCCTGTCGTAGCCACATTGGTGGAGCATCAGATGCACTACCCAGAGGTTTCAGATCCATTCCATGGCAACGGCAAGTGTCTCTTTCGTTTACTTTAATTCCTTTCAATGTGTCATATTTACCACACTACAGTTAGTTAAAAACTAAAATAATCTCCCCTATGCCTTCCTTGGCTTCATTAACTGTTCGCTTTGGCAGGTTGTGTCTAAGAAGGACAACGAGGCCTTAATCCATTCCCCTTGTTTCGTCAGTCCAATTTCACAGTGCTTGGCATGCCACAAAATCAGTAACCGCACTGTCCAGAATTCTGTGATCAGATACCGTGTTGACATATCAGAAATGACCTTCTCCAATTAACAAATGCATAATCTAATTCAGCACTGTAACCACTTTCCCTAAATGAACCTCTTGGTTGTGGATACTGCAAGTAAGACCCACCTTTTGGCTTCATGCTTGTTTGCAAAGCACAAAGGAAAGCGATAACTACAGTACCACACAATCAAGTAATGTTATTGATACACCATCACAGCCTAAACCATTTATGATAAGAAGCTTCTGCAATAGTGCTACTTCACTATTAAAAGAGCTGGTATAAGATAGAACATGTTTGGTTCATCAAAGACATGCAATGGCAGGACTAATAATTGACGTCGTTTTTTCCCAGGCAAATACAGCAACAAGCAAGGCATGCACTAGCTTAATAAACTTAACTGAACTGGCACACATTTCTGTAAATGATGATTTATATATATATGCTGTACTACTTCCAATTAAGCTTACAATTGAATATGCACACTTACTGTTACTACTAGCACATAAAATGATTAGCACAAATGTATTGCCTTCCCTTAAAGGGACCGACAACTGCCCAGAACATTAACTGAGATGACTCCACCGATGGAAAGACTGTGCGTCGCACTGACTCAGACCAACCCTGTTTTTGTCGTGAGAGGTGGATTTATATATTTATTTCTTCATCGAAAGACGCGAAAAATGACCTGTGGCTCTTCTGGTGGCAAATACATGAACGAATCGATGTACCTTGTCACGTGACCGTTGATTGCTGTAGACGGTTGGGGATCTTTTTGTTGGTACTGAAATATTGTTCGTTTCTTTATATTAAAAGATATTACTCCATAAAAATGTACACATAGGCCTGCGTTAGTAGTATGGATTAAAGCGGCGCTGCCTTCGCGTGACGTACTGATACCATGCTCGTCAGCGCGTCTTGAGCAACTTTTCAACGTGCTCATGCAACCGTGCACACAGTTTGCAGGTCGCTAAGATTTTTTAGCGACATAATTTTTCTGCCTACACTTCATCTCAGAAATGACGCACACTGCTACTCGGTGCGGCCGTGCATATGCGTTGTGACGTTTTCAGTGACTCGGCTTCGCTCATGCATCGATAGAGTAACGACGGCGGGACAACACCCATGACACAGGCGCAGGTAACCTTGGGCGCAGGCGCACACAACGCGGTATAAATAGAGGGGAAGGTGTTTACTGCCACATCATCTCATTGTAGCAGCTTGTTATTTTCAAAAATACTTGAAAAGCTCAAAATAAAGGTGGTTAAGCACTGTTACAGGAAATCCTGCGAAAGCAGAATGACGACAGCATTCACACACCGCGAGAAGGGCTGGCGGCATCGCTATCAATCATCAGCGTTGCTGGAGGAAAGGTACATGTGTGTTTAGAGCCTTTCAGATCGAAAAATACTGCTTGTAAGATAACTACGTGTTTTTCGGATTAACTACTGCAGCTACAAACAATACGAAGGGTGAGCTTTCTGTCGCGCCGTAAAAAAATGGGTCGAGAAAAATCAGTTGTCGGTCCCTTTAAGTTTCCTGCACAACTCAATCAAAGGTCAAGCATATGGCTTGTGTATCTCTAGCCAGCAGCCCAGCTTACGTAAGACTGTCCTCGTCCCATATTTTCTTTCACTTATTTAGTAAACATGTCAAAGAAGTACACAGCAAGACCAGTCTAAGACATTTTTGTAAGGTACCGCATGTGGACACTACATGCTTAAACATAACCTGAAAATAAAGACTTGATACTTCACTATCGGCTCCTCGATTTCGGTATTCTATAAGTTATATTGCTGATGGGTTTTGGTGCCCCATATTGGGCTGTTCACTTCACTGTTTTGTATCTTTAACAGCTAAACAAACAGTCCTACGCCTCTGCATTTATTCTCCATTCTGTAAATAAACGCGTTCCATCGTCGCAATTGTCGTGGAGGTGCGGGGTAATCTTACGTGAAAAGCAGTACGTCCAGAAACCTCACCTGTTGGCTAATTTCCCGGGGGGCGTAGATGAAAGCCGCTGCCGGGCCGTGGAGATGGTGACCGAGGCTGACACATGGTAGGCGGTGTCAAGCTGCACACAGACACGGGCAAGTCACTCCGGATGTTCGGCTGGCAGGCGTGCTGCTCGGCAGTTGGGTTGGTGGGCCATTCTGTAAATAAATGCGTTCTATCGTGAAATGGAAATTTTACCCAACATTTTTTTTTAACTTCCCCCCCCCCCCTCCGCCCCTACTTTCTACTGCCACCTTTTCCATTGTCCTTGAATTTCTGGGAAACTAAATAATGAGCCTAAATTTGGCGACTGCAGCCCGGCAGTCGAAGTGAGTTTGAAACCCCTGAACTAAGTGCTACGCGTACTGACCTTGCCCAGCCCCACCATAGAGCAATTATGCTATTTGTCATAACTAAAGTGCGTGCAGCATGACAGATGGCGACGCAACCAGAGATACCTACGCTTCTGAGCAACTTGACAAGCATTTTGTCTATCTGCGCCTCCATCTACTGTTTCGTAATTGATTTTCACGTTATTCATCATTACCGTGGCATTTTCCTCACAGAAATTGTACGGGGCGACCAGTAAACTAAAAATTCGAAACCAGGTCAATTATTAAACGCGAGAGGCTATTGCACGATCAACTGCTTCACCCGATGATCTCGCGATAATAATATTTGGGGTTTTACGCGCCAATACCACGATATGAAGCACGCCGCAGTGGAGGGCTCCGTAAACTTAGACCATCTGGTGCTCTTTAACGTGCGCTGTCATCGCACAGTACACGGGCCTCTAACTTTCCCCCTCCGTCGAAAAGCGACCGCCACGGCCGGGATCGAGCCCGCGACCTTCACGTCAACAACCGAGCACTGTAACAGCTACACCACCGCGGCGGACGTGATCTCGCGAAGAACACATCCGAGGAAGAACGGCGCAACACAAGGCTTGAAACACAGCAACCACTACAAGTGTAAAACAAACATCATAGAAAAACAAATATACTACCTGGAGCACAATCCATACTTGCCTATCAGACACCTGTTATTGCAAATCATCGCTGCTGTGTGAACACGCCACCCGGGCTCCCTTACCTGCATGAGTGTCGCCACGCAATAAGGTCACATAGTTACGTAATTTGGCGCCTTTCTTGAACTCACCTACGTATCCGCTGGGGCGACCGCTCGTGCTTTACAATCGCCGTCGTCGTCAGACAAGGCACTGGGTCGTGGACTGTATCAGTAGGTGCATCTAAGAAACGTGGTAAGCACGCCGATCACGCAGCATTGAGCGCGCAGACAAAGCTACGAGTCCGTTGAGGCTACGACCGCTACGACGAAGCACCAGAGGACACAAACACAAAAGCTACGCACACCTTTGGCCGCGCGTTCCATCCGGCACGCAATAGATCTCCAGCCGACGACGAACAACGAAGATGACCACTGATAATACGCAGAAACACCGCAAATGCACAAACGCGGGACAAACTTAACGCGGCAACGCCGTCCGGACATTTTTCTTCTTTTTCATGCTGAACATAGTGAGTGTCCAAAGCGCCGGCTCAGCCGGCTGCCGCGTGGGCCTTTTGCGGCGAACTGCCGCGCCGCGCCGCTGCTGCACCGAACCCGTAGGCTTTCCGCGCTCGGGGAGCGCAAGGAATGCGAGGGGAGTCTGCTACGCGCTGTTGTTTTTTGCGCTGAGTTTCCGCACAGTGCACTAGAAGTCTACTTAGCTTTAATAATTCGGTGGGGAATAGAGTTTACCCATATTTAAGCGCTGTGTTAGCGCGGGGGCAACAAAAGCTTGTAAAAACTCGTGTGTCAAGCGGCATCAGCGTGACCTTCGAGAACATTGGTGCGTTCGTAAAAACGCGCAAAGTGAACAGGCACAAAGAAGGAACCAAAAGAAACTTTTTCGCACGGCTAATCGGCCAATAGCATCATGCATCTAAGAATTAAGAGTAATAAAAAAGATCAGGTGAAATACTTACGCGCAGTGACCGCTTCATTACCACTACGAGTATTTTACTCATTGTCGCCAGTGGTTTTCTAGCCATATGCACACCGCTTTATTCGACAATTCGTTAGCCTCCACCATATTATTATGAACTTATGAACAGAGCACATCGGGAGACGTAAAGGAAACAAAAGAAAGAGTAGAGACGGCCAAACGACCGCAATACTTTTGGCTTATTTTCACTTCTGAGGTAGCGTACAACAAGGTTCACCGATAATATAATAATATGTGGGGTTTTACGTCCCAAAACCACGATATGATTATGAGAGACGCCCGGTAGTGGAGGGCTCCGGAAATTTTGACCATCTGGTGTTCTTTAACGAACAAGGTTCACCGAGTGCAAGGCTTGTGTTAAATTCCGACATTTGAATGAAAAGCAACGCCAAGTAAACTTACGTTATTTCCAAAGTGCGTGCATCAAAAGACGCAATATAGAAAATGCTGTACCAATATCCGGATATTAACAAGAATAATAATTGTTGGGATTTAACGTCCCAAAACCACTATATGAAACATTAAAGTAACAAGTACCCGCAATCTTTCTCTAGAAGTTGAACAGCTGCCTGAACAAAAATGCAACCTGCAATTAAACGTATATATATATATATATATATATATATATATATATATATATATATATATATATATATATATATATATATATATATATATAGAGAGAGAGAGAGAGAGATAGATAGATAGATAGATAGATAGATAGATAGATAGATAGATAGATAGATAGATAGATAGATAGATAGATAGATAGATATACAAAAAAAGGAAGCATACAAAATCCCCGCTTCACATCACACAAAGGCGTTCTATATGCGGTGAGTCGCTGCAGTATTATGTTGCAATGACGTACTTTTAAATATTGCCCAAATTACCGCAATGTTGGCTTTTGACGCTGCTTCCACCTCGGAGAAAGCCCACGGGTCCTGCATGGCAGCGCCGCGGCGGGGAAGTTCACCGCGAAAGGCCCTCACTCCTTCCATGCATTCTCGCTGCGCTTTGGTTACTAACGTAGTTCCGCCCGTGTGGTTTTGGTTTGAAGTGATTGGATCACGCACGCTGCAATATATCCCCAGTCGATGACTGACAGCAATAATAAACACACATAATATCAACAAACATTATAATTATACAAGCATGGAGCAAGCTTATTTATTTTTCTTATTATTTTTATTTTTTTTGCTAAACGTGGTTCCGCACGCAGTCTTTGATTTAAAGTGATTAGCTCAAGAGCAGCGGGTGATTTGAACTCAGTTGCGGAGTGCAGCCTCCTCCTCGTGTTTTCTGTTCTCACTCTTCCCCCCCCCCTTCCTTTAACCTGCTCTTTCGCCACCCTGTTGACCCTGTCGGGCTGACCTGTGCGATGCTTCAAGACACGCTGAATCTCACCGGCTGTGACGATCGTCCCCGTTCTGCCCTTGCCACCTTGCTCCGCTTCCGTCAAGACGTGAGCTTAGCCTAGCGGCTTTGAAACACGGAAAGAACACATGCACAGAAAATATATTTATCTGAAGGAACGTAAATAGCGATGGGAGAGAACGAGAAGCACACCGGTACATATTTATCGCGAAAGGTCAATCGCTACCCCCCTCCAACGCCCATATTTTTTCTCTGTATTAATCAGTCGTAGCGGGAGATACAAGTTTCATGAGAAAGGATCGCTCGAAAAGAGAGAACGGCGAACTTTTACAAACGAAAGATGGAGTTGCAAGGTTGGTTGGTGAGGTTAGGTCGGGTGCATTTGTGGTTGCAGAAACGAACTGGTGCACTTACAAATATAGACGTGCCCCAGGAGGGGGGGGCGCAAAGCCAGCCCCATACGTTGGCATAATAGGGAGGGGGGGCACTGCGACGAACCTTCGCCCCCCCCTCCCCTTAAGGTGAACCCTGCGCACGCCTATGCTTACGAATATCGCCTGTTTCGCTTGTTGGTACCTCTCAGCACTCCTTTGTATTTTTTGTAGCGTATACATTTAGCTAGATGTTCGAAGTCTCGTCGATGATGCGCGAGAAAATCTTGGCGTCATTTTATCCGACGCCCTTAAAAGCAGGCACAGTAGATTTCTCTTCGAGAATTCATTTTATCGCCTTTACGGGTAGTCACACCGCATATATCGATTTCGCAAAAATACGTCAGTTGGTCACCCGAGGACACGCGGGAAAGTCCCTCCCCGTGAGGAAAAGACAGCCTCTTGTGAGGGAAAGTCGATTTCTTGGGCCGTTTCATGCTGTCCGATGTATTTGATGTATCAAATGCTCCGGCTAATTTTGGTCTATGTGGCTGTAGATCTTGATATTAATTGACGTTAAAGCATTGTCGTATTCGAAAACAGTGCTATGCAAATGATGATTCGATTTACCCGAGTTCTTTAGATAGAGTTCTATAGATAGGAGGTTTTCTCTGTATTTCCACCACTAGATGGTCTTTTACAGGCAGTCTCTTTATGAATCCACTTTGCACAATGAACAAAGGTTCAATGAGACTAACAGCTATATTTCGCTTTGACACTTATGTCGGCCTCACTTAAACGCACTGTTCTTCAATCAACCACACACGAATATACGCTATTCTTTACCCTCCCCTCCTCATTTTTTATCCTCCTCACCCTCACTTCACTTTCCCACCCAGTCGTTACACTGTTCTATAAACGGCTATGCTATGGTTTACCACCCACTCCTTTCCCTAGTTGTCCCCCCTCACTTATGTTTCCCCCCTCGCTATAAGGTACTACGCATGGCTATGCTGTTTTAGCCTCCCCTCATTTTTTCCCTCCCCCCTCACCCTTACATCACTCCCCATCGCTTTCTGTTCTCTTTCCCCCCTCGCTATACTGTACGACTCATAACGATGCCATGCTTTACCCTCCCTCTCTTTTCCTTTCTCTCACATTCACGTCCCTTTCCCGAACCCTTTCTCTACTTTACTATGCTTGACATGTATTGTGCCTGCGTGACGACACACATGGCTATGCCGTGCTTTACCCCTCCCCTTCCTCCTTTCCCTCCTCCTCACCATCACTTACATTCTCCTTCCCTTGCTATACTGTACTACACACGGCTATGCTATGCTCTACCCCTCGTCCTTTCCCTCCCCTCGCCCTTGCTTCTCCTCCTACCCTTTGCTATACTATACAGCATACGACTATGCTATACAACGCTGGCTGTGATATGCTTTGCCCTCTCCCCTTCTCATTCCCATCCTCCTCACCCTAGCATCACTCCTCACCTTCGCTCCCCTTTACCGTACCCTTACTATAGCATACTACACATAACTATGTTATACACGGCATTTCCTGCGTGACTCCATACGTGGCTATGCTTTACATCACCCTCTCCCTTCCCCTTCTCCTTTTTTTTTCTCATTCTCACCCTCACTTCCCTTTCCCGCACCCTTCCTATACCACACTATACATGGCTGTGGGACAACATACATGGCTGTGTTATGCTTTACTCTCACCGCTCTTTCTTGCCTTCATAATCACCCTCTCATAACTCACTCTTATCCTCACATTCTTTTCCCGCACGCTTTTTATACATGGCTATGCTATACACAATTTTGTATTCATGAGATCGCAGCATACATGACATGAGATCGCAGCATACGAGGACAGTACATTTCCTCCTCTCCCTCACATCACTCCTCCTCAACCTCACTTCCCTCTCTCACCTCCTTGCTACACATGGCTATACTATACATGGCTATGGTATACATAGTTTTGCCTGCGTGACGCCAAGCGACACGAGACGACGACAGGATGCCATAACGACAGCCCGGGCCTCTAAAGTGTTCTCCGCACTTATGAAAAACCATTAAAGGCACGCGGAGAAATTACTATATATACATAGAGCTATACACTCTGCCCACGCTTTCCACCAAAGAACTTTGTCTGAAAAAGTAGCCTGGTAACCAGAGCCCTTTGGTTAGAAAATAACTTGAAGGGAAGCCACCACATTAATTAGAACTTAATTAAAACATTAATTAGAGAGGGAAGCCACCTTTTACACCTTTTGCAAGTGGCCCATTAAACACGGACACACTTTCTGTACCTCAAAAAACGGGAGATGTTTTTTCGTATTTAGGGCGGTTACTGGTATATTTTAATAAACAGACAGGCGTCCTTCAAGATTACGTAGACTTTGTCGATTTCACGGACACTTTTAAGAGTGTGCCGGCCGCGCTAGCCGGTACTTCTCGTGACTCTTATGTAAGAACGCATAATTGTCAGTCGGTAATTCTGTACGCCTTTGTGAACTAACATACTGACATATTCCTTTAGCGCATTGTATTTGTATTTAGTTGAGCGGTTTCTTAGTTATAGGTATCGATAGAACTGCAAATCTGCACACTGGCACGCCCACCGTACTGGCATATTGTCGCTTGCGCGATAACACTACTCAATACTCAATCATGTACGCACCTGTTTATCCAACTAGTGATCATAAAACCTCTGTAAATGTTGACCAGTAGCAAGAGCGAGAAACGGCTATTAAAAAAATCGGCAGTAACAGCCAGCAAACAGTGCCTGCTCTAGGTGTATTTCATATTTTTCGTAGTTAACATGTGAATTCTTAAAGAAACTTAGCGCTCTTGCAATTATCGGCATGTCATTGGGTACGGGCAGCCGTTCGTTTGTGTCTAATAAAGACGCAGTTGTTATTTGGAAAGGAAGATCGCGTCTATCGTGACTGTGCGACATGTAAACATGAAGCCGAACCGTGTGCTTGTTGGTTAAATAGTTGTTTTACGCATGCTTCAACATGTTCCGGCGTGGCGTAGTGGGTAGAACACTGAGTTCAGAATCAGTAGGTGGCAAGTTCGAATCCTCATGACGGGTATATTTTTATGTTTTTTTCTGTTTTTTTATTGCGTTAATGTGTTCTGTATTACTTCTTTCACTTATATTTTTATTTATGGCACAATGGCACCGCTATTTCAACGCTGTAGAGCCGTATTGCGCGGGAGTACCAGCGCCTCCCAGTAAAATGCCGCTCCAGCGTCCCAGTATCCAGCGCGATACTAGGCCCATAATCCGGCATGGCACTAGACGCTGGTACCCAGCGGCGCTGGGTTTTGCAATAGGGCAGCCAGACATATTCGTCAATACCTCTTACCCTCCCATAAAAATGTTGGTCTACCCCAAGTTAAGGAGGCCATTACGAGAGTACCCAGACGTAGGCGGCTAGATAGATAGATGGCTAGATAGATAGATAGATAGATAGATAGATAGATAGATAGATAGATAGATAGATAGATAGATAGATAGATAGAT
This sequence comes from Rhipicephalus appendiculatus, assembly GCA_030522465.1. Classification (NCBI taxonomy): domain Eukaryota; kingdom Metazoa; phylum Arthropoda; class Arachnida; order Ixodida; family Ixodidae; genus Rhipicephalus; species Rhipicephalus appendiculatus. The sequence continues at coordinate 28,508 of JALIZH010028782.1, read as the reverse complement.
AGATAGATAGATAGATAGATAGATAGATAGATAGATAGATAGATACGCAGATAGAAATGCGAAAGTGCTTACAGTACGCAAAGAAATGCCTCGCATTTAAAAAGAGTAGCATTTTTGTCCTGCCGACTTACATCTATGATCTTTGGAATGCACAAAGTGACCAGGTTTATCTTCTGTTAGTGCGCACCAGTGTTGCGGAGTTGCCACTCCGGAATTGGAAAGACTCCGGATTCATTCCACATTTATGCGACCACGGAATGGAATGTGAATGGAATGGGGACAACGCTTGGAGGAATGGAATGGGAATGGAATTAAGCGCCTTTTGCACGGAATTGAATGGGAATGGAATTACGTCTTTTTTCCGAAAATAGAGCACTTTTTCGTCTACGCACTGTTTTTCAAACTTCAAACATTAGCAAGTCAAAGCCTCGAATTTAAAAATGAATGAGTATTTTTAAATTCCACACTTCGGGCAGCAGTGGCAGCAGACGGTTCATCGGAAAACCGTCTTAACTATCATCTTGCCTATGCGCAGAAACCCCGCAAAGTGGAAGTCATCCGCGCATCCATGCCAGCCTGCATTGCCCGTGACTGACCAACTCAAGTGCAACTGAAACCCGGGATAGTTGGCGCCACCTGCGTGTTCATCACAGCCCTGCACCGACACGTGACGGACCAGCTGGTGATACGCCCCCCGCCCTTTGTATACTCGGACGCATCGTGGGATTCAACCACACTTCGGGCAGCAGTTCATCGGAACACGGTTCATCGACGGTTCATCGGAACACCGTCTTAACTATCTTCTTGCCTATGCGCAGGTTGGTTGCAGTTCTTTGTACACTATTATTGCTTTACCACTGCTTCTGCTGCTACTGCTGCCCTCGTGTTCTGTGTTTTGTGCCTAGAAGAGTGCTGGAATGAGTGACATATGTGAGACCTGTAAACAATACTTTTCTGAAGATGAGGATGTCCTAACATGTGCTGAATGCCGACATTGCTATCACGTCGGAGAATGTATTGGTATAAGTGAGCGTACCTATAAAAAGAAAAGCAAAGAGGCAAAGAAAGCCTTAAAATGTCAAACCTGCCGTGTGCCTTCATCTCGAAACAGTCAGATGAATAATAACGCTGGTCAATCAGCTGTAACGGAAACCCTAAGCCAGCAACTTGCGGAAATTAACAAACGCTTGGCACACCTGACAACGAAGGTGCATGACCTTACAGAATTCAAGCAAACAGTGACTAGCATTGAACAATCCATTCAGCACATGTCAAATACGCATGACAAGCTTCTTGAAATCAGCGCAAAGCATGATAAAGAGATAGAAAGCCTCCGCAACAGAGTAGGAGCTGTTGAACAAAACTTCGACAAAAAAGAAATTGTCAAGCTAAACACTGAGCTAAATGATCTACAGCAATACAGCCGCCGTCACAATCTGGAAATTCATGGCATGCCGTTTATTGAAAAAAAGGATACCCTGTCACAAGTTAACGACCTTGCGAAGAAGCTTGACCTGCAGACACTATCTGACTGTGACGTTGAAAGCACGCATCGTTTGCCACCACGTAAAGAGAAACCCCCAGTTATACTGATAAGATTTTCTCGACTGAGCTTGAAGGCAGCATGGCTTGCAAAACGTGCCGAACTAAGAGAAAAAAAACAATAATATCCAGCTATTTGATAACTTAACTCCTGTAAGCAAGAGGCTTCTTTGGATGGCAAAGAATAAAGCCACCGAGATGAGCTACCGATTCACTTGGTCTTCTCAGGGAAAGATCTTTGTCAGAAAGAATTCACAAGCGCGCGCAATCCGAATCTCATCTGAAGATGATCTAGACCAGATTGTCTAAACTGTTACTATAGCTATTGCCTTTTTTGCTTTTTCCTGTTTCCATGAACGACTCGATACATCACAATGCTGTCTCTTTCAAGAATTTGATTAAAGACTCAAACTTTCTTTCTGAACGCGGTCTTTCCCTTTATCATATTAATGCACAGAGCATGAGAAATAAGGGCGAAGAAATTGAAAGTGAATTAGCACACCTCAACTATGACTTTGATATCATGGGTTTCTCGGAGACTTGGTTTTCTTCACAGTCAGACGTGGTCAATTTGGGAAATTACAATACAGAATTTAGAATTGGGAAACGTGGTGGCGGTGTATCTTTATATATTATACAAAATTTGTCTTATGAGGCATGGCCCGAATATTGTATTGTCTGTAAGAATTTTGAAGCAGTTACTGTGATACACAACAAGGTTGTAATAGTACAGATCTACCGCCCCCCAGATGGCAGCACTGATGCTCTTCTTGAGTTCTTAGAGAAGCTCCTTCATCATGCCAATTCTAATCGGTGGTTCGTGGTATCATTTGGTGACTTCAATATTGATGTCACAAAAGCTAGTCCTTCCAAACTAAAACTAATGGAATTAATGTTGTCCTATGGTTGCGAAAACACCATTAACACTCCTACCAGAATAACTAGCAAATCAGAAACGATCATTGATCTCTTTTTCACTAATTTATCTCCCGAAAATGCATCAGCCGGAGTATTCAGCTCAGGTATCGGTGACCACTTGCCTTTTTTTGCGCTATTAACAATGCCTGAAATGCAGAATTCTGCAAAACATATGCGTAGAGATATAAACGATACAAATATCCTCCGATTTCGTTCTCTAATGCTTGACTGTAATTGGGAGGACCTGTACCGAGAACCTGTTCCGTCTAAGGCATACAACCTATTTATGGCGAAAATTCTTGGTCATTACAATACTGCTTCCCGTACGTTGTTGTAAGGAAACACAAGAGAGCAAGAAAAGAGTGGATTACACCGGCACTTCTTAAGCGGATAAATGAAAAAAACAAAGTTTTCTATCATTTCTTGAAAAAAAAAAAACAAAGTGACCTCATTGAGTTCAAAAAGTTCAGAAACAAACTAAACGGGGACCTAAGGAAGGCAAAGATAGATTTCTATGCCTACAAGTTTCCTTCAATGATTGATAACTCAAAAATGGTTTGCAATTCAGTTAATGAAATATAGGAAGAAAACAGGCCGCCGTCCCTTGCGATATACAGATAAACGACATTCACTATAGTGGCAAGGCACTGGCAGACAAATTTAACCTTTACTTCCTGGATGCAGGATCGTCAAGTAACTTGTGGAGCAAGAGTCTGACCTTAAACCGGCCGAATGCTATATTCAAAGCTCATTGACTAATTCTTTGTTTTTATCACCCGTTACCGAGCAAGACGTAGCCACTGCCATATGCTCACTAAAGAATAGCTCACCAGGCGAAGATGGCATTGCTACAGCACCTATCAAGGCAATTATTGATTCGATTGTCGCTCCATTCACTTACATATGCAACAGACTCTTTTTGACGGGAATTTTTCCATGCGCCATGAAAATAGCTCGCGTAACAATCATTTTTAAAGGAGGTAACAAAAATGAACTTCATAATTATCGCCCAATATCCATATTGCCGCTTTTCTCTAAGGTCGCGGAACGCCTGATATATAAGAGGGCATATTCTTTTATAGCAAACAGAAATGTTATTTATGAAGAACAGTGTGCATTCCAACCAGGTAGATCAACTCAGACGGCTCTACTTCGTATTAAGGATAGCCTACTTCATAACTTTGAGAAAAAGCTTTACACTCTAGGAATATTTCTGGATTTCCGTAAGGCTTTTGATTCCTTAAACCATGACATATTAATTAGGAAACTGCAAATGTATGGAATACGCGGGATTGCGCTTGATCTAACGAAAAGCTATCTCTGGGCCAGAAAACAATATGTGCAGCTTCATAATTTTATGGCTGACCTGGGTGTAATTAAGTATGGGGTTCCCCCAGGGATCCATACTTGGTCCTTTACTTTTTATACTCTATATCAACGACATAGTAAGCATTCATTTCACACCAAACATAGTCATGTACGCCGACGATACAAATGCATTCTTTTCTGGTTTAGATCTCCGTGATATTGAGATAACCGCAAATCTCTGGATGAATGAACTGAAATCATGGCTTACAGTCAATCAGCTAGAATTAAACATAAAAAAACGAAATTTATGCTCTTTAAGCAAAAAAATAGGCCTGTAGATCATGCTATCTCTTTGATTTTCAACGGAGAAATTATAATGCAGTAAATAAAATTCAGTTCCTTGGCGTATGCTTTCAAAGCGACCTTAGTTGGTCTCACCATGTGGACAACCTTCGAATAAAAAAATTGGTCGCGTATCTGCGTGCTTCGCTGCAAATGTCGTCGAAAGACGATAGTCTTCTGCCGGCCGTACTACAATGTTTTGCCTTGACTCAGACAGCGCTTTCTCTATACTGAATCGGCCGCATCTGGCTGGCCTTGATAAAATAGAGGAGGCGCTGTGTTAGGGTTCCTCGATGCGCTCTCCCCTCCGCCCGCTGTGTGAGACATGGACGCCATCTGGCAGTGCTGTCGAGAAACATCACCTTGTGCAGAACCCAGCAGCAACATATCGTCGGTCGAGGGCTTTTTCGTGCATAGCGTCGCTTTTTGAGCGCAGCCTAAGAAACGCTGGGGTCTTCATAATTACGTATCTATGTATTTTCTTATAAAGAAACATACCAGAGACTACTTATGTATTGACACTGCTCCTCAGACATGCGTAACATTTGCTTTTTGATCGACAATGTTCACAAGTATGAACAAAAATACTTGTGGAAGATGGCTGGGCGCTGAGAAAGTGGTTAGACTTTGGCTGAGTAGCTGAATCGGGTAACGGACAGACAGACACACAGACAGACAGACAGACAGACAGACCAAAATTTCTGCGAAGAAGTATCCCAAGAAAGACTATCGTCTTTAAAATATCAAGGTCTATCGGCCTAATTCGACGTCTGCAGCATCTCCTTCCAGGAAGAATTAAACGGCAGCTTTATTTTTCTTTTATCCACTCGCAAATCATGTATTGCATTCTAGTCTGGGGTACGTGTAACTAAACAAACAGTGAAAGGATTATTCTTCTCCAAAGACGCGCACTAAGCTTAATAACTACATCGGTCCCCACAAACATATCTCTTTTTCGTGTGTATAATGTACTGCCATTCCCAGAGTGCTATAGGATGCAACTAGCTATGTTAATCTTTAAAAAAGTTAAATATAACTTTCAATTTTTTTCTGATACATATTTAAGCAGAGATCTTATATATAATCTGCGCACTGTTGCATTCGTCGGGCCCATGTGCCGGACCAACTATGGTGTACAGTCAATTCATAATCAAATTGTTCGCTTGTGCAACAACATTCCTAAAATAATTGAATATGCTAGGGAGGCTAAAAACGTTACAAAATTTAGGAAACAAATTATGAATGTAATAAATTGAATGTGCTGTAATGTGCTGAAAGTGTTCAAGGTATGTAATATATTTAATGTACAGCCGCGGCCACGTCTGTGTATAGCGCTCGAGCGGCCGGCTTTGCTCTGCGGGGCGACACCTTGCGGCCGTTGCGGGCTGTGACGTGGCGTGCACAGGAGCATCCGCGGCCTAATAGACACGCAAACCTGCTCTGCACGAGTGACAACGTTGAAAGGTGGGCTTGTTTACCCGAAGACGCTCGCTCCCTCAAGGCGCTTTCGGCATATCGATTCCAAAAGATGCGTTTCGACTGATAACACGCGCCTGACTGATTCGCAAGAAACGATGCACGCTTTCTGGCTATTCTAATGTATGCGATTATATGAAGATATGATAACGCCACCAGCTGCGTAAATTGAGAGCCCAGACGTTGATTTTTTGTACCACTTTTTGCCGACTCTCTGCAGTGATTGATAATAATAGTATCTAGAGTTTCACATCCCAAAACCACGATATGATGATTATGAGGGACGCCGTAGTGGATGGCTCCAAAAATTTCGACCATCTTGTGTTCTATAACGTGCACTGACATCGCACAGTACACGGGCCTCTGTCAAGTCGCCTGCACTGAAATGAGATCGCCACAGTCGGAATCAAACCCGCGACCATAGGGGTCAGCAAGGAAGCACAGTAACTATACATCAAACGGTCCTGATCTTCCGATGTTACCCGCTGTCGATTTCCATGAGGAGCGTCACTAATTATTCCTTCATTATTATATGCCTGAAGGACCCTATTGACAGTGCGTATAGGGCACCGGGTAGCTGCACATATTGCCCTTTGCGACATTGTGCGCCCCATAATAGCAACCGCTCGACGCTCATCCGCTGTTAGCCGGGGAGCCATGGCGAAACCGAATTCGGCAAAAAGGCTTGATATGTCTACCTCAAATACAGACAGCAGACACGTGATATCGTCTTAACATTGACCGGTGGCAATATCTGGGATGGGTGTAGAAATACTTTATTTTTTTTCATGCGAAGTGCCCTGACGGAATCGCAAGCGTTATCATTCACGTGCGCCTATATATCCCTTGCCACCGAGCGAGGTAAGGCGGCGCGGCGCCCTCGTGTAATGCGCACAGCCGGGAAAACAGGGGCGCTTAAAAGCATCATTTTTGGCGTGCGCAGGTCTGCGTGTCTATTAGGCTGCGCATGCTCCTGTGCACGCCACGTCACAGCCCGCAACGGCCGCAAGGTGTCGCCCCGCAGAGCAAAGCCGGCCGCTAGAGCGCTATACACAGACGTGGCCGCGGCTGTACTCATTTTTTATAATACATTTCAATTTGTATTTATTTGAACATGTGTTAAATGCTGGTGATGATAGTGCAACTTGTATTTCTTGCTGAGGGACAGCTTTACTCTCATCTTTTATTTCTCCTGTTAGCTGTTGTAGTATTCCTCGTTTATTTATTGTTTGTATATATATATTTGTATATCTCTATGTGTTGTCATGCTGTACCTGCCCGAGGTGCCTCACGACGAGTGGGCCAAGTCAGGAGACACACTCTCCTTTTGCCCCCCTTCGTGGGCATTTTGTGAAAATGCCAAAATAAATAAATAAAAAAAATAAAAAAAATAAAAAAATGGCTTCGCTGATATAAAGCACGGTACCTTTATAAGCAACCCAACTACCACCATTCTGTCCTTATATAGACTGTGTTGTTCCGAAGTTTGTCTCTATCCTTCGCGTAACCGCGGTTATATGCCGTTGGTATCCGTCGTGCGGAACTACAGCGGCGGCATACCCCCCCCCGCCCCTCTTACGCCTTGTGATTTCCTTTTAGTTGCGAAGCAGCGAAGTTCAATCCGGTGGTGGTGGTGGTGTGCGTCCTGACCACCCTTACTGCGCATGCGCAAACCCTCTCGAAAAAATAAAAATAAAAAACCTCCTCTCCCCCTCTCTCTCCTCTAGGCATCCCTCCCCGCGGCGACCACGCCCCCCACTGTGCATGCGCGTCCCCTCCCTCTCTCGCCTCGCGACGCCGACGCAGGCAGTGTCTACTATAGCGAGTTTCTTGGTTGAAAAAACCGACTGCGCGCGCTGCACAACCGTTCACTGGCCACCCCGTATATATAGGCACTGGATCTTCACATGCAAGGTAGTGCCGGTGGGAGATTTCTCCTGCACGTTATTGAACAATAAAAATTTGCAGCGTGCGCGTTAACTAAAAGCGGGCTGCGGGCCTCTGTGTCCAATCGGAGTCTTCTGTCTCTCATTGCCCATTAGCAGTGATTGGCATGTTCCAATAGGAAACACCGGTCCATCACTGCGTGCTTTGCGCCTCCCCAGGTTTCTCCTCTGCGCAAAGCCGCGATGAGCGCCAGCGTCAACGCCGCCGCCAGGGTAAGCTTTAGCGCCCGCTGCCTCGCATCTACACATGGTTCCCTTTAGCGGGAGATGGTGTAATTTTTTCCCTCGGCGGCGCCCCAGTCGCCTGCTGTCTCACCACCCTTCACTTTTTTGTTTTTCCTTCTGTCGCCGTCGGCGACTCGGACACGCATTCGAAAAAGCGCTTCTCCAAGTTACATACCTGCCATTGCATACCTGCGCAAAGGCGAACACAGAAAGTTCTCCTCACCCCATCTATGCTTGTGAGGCGCGCTTGACAAGCGTGAGTGCTGACGAGCAGTGCGGCCCAGTGTTCCGCATTCTATGCAAATGCACTAGGTGCCCGAGCGGTGCACTGTTCCAACTAATACCAGTAGATCTAGAGGGTATTGTTCCCCATTAAACAAATATGTTTTCTCCATATTCACGGTCGCTCTAGACGCGCGGCAAAACTGCTTACTATTCTTGAACACTACTTTTGTCAGCATAAAAATACGCTATGTCGTCATTTTAGCATTTACACATTTGAGCTTAAACAATATTAAAACATCGCCATTCGTTCAAACATGCTGATCATGCAAATACTATAGGTAGCAGGAGAACTGCCCATATGGGAATCAATACGGTTGTTGCACTGCATGAGATATGTCACCAAGCTACTCTTCGACTATCCCTAGACCTTGGTTACGTGTTTTGCGCACTTTTGCAGTTCTTAATGCACCTGATGGCATCAGCTTTACGGGGTGTTCAGTCTTAACTCGATAAAACTATCAAGATGCCTTTACTACGTTGAGGAATTGCAGGAATGGAATTGAACTGCCCGGCCATTCCTGGAGAGGGGAATGGGCTAAGTTTTTGATTCCGAGGAATTGAACGGAATTGCAGCAAGTTCTCATTCCCTGGAATGGAATTGGAATGAAATGGAGGCACCCATTCCGCAACACTGGTGCGCACTGCTGCGCAAGACTACGAACTTTTGTCTATCGTCTAGATAAAGCTTTATCCGCCTTTCCACCAAACGTTCCGTTAAAAATATGCTGTCACGCTTTCATATTAGAGGATGCTACTGAAATGATGTATTCGTAAAGAAACTACAAAGCATGCACACGGATTGCGATACTTAATGCGTGGTGCATGTAATATGATGTAATATGCAATGTAGTATGTGATGCAGTATGTGATGTAATAGTGTCGCGGGTTATAAAACACAGGGGCTTTATTCAGAGAAGTACGGCGTGTCGTACTGGGAGAGACACTCAAGGAGAGAGCCGCCAAGAACGTCTTCTTCTTCGCTCTTTCGTGCTGCGCCTCTCGAGCGGATCAGGGGTCTTCCTTGTCGTCGCTCGCGCATAGCTAGACAGAACTATGGACGCGGCATTACCCTCCTGCCAGAGTTAGCATCGTCTCGATGCTCGCCAAGTAGCAGTGGATGTGTAAGGTAGCCAGTGGGCGTTCACATCACTCGGAAAAATACGGCTTCATGCGGACCACGTGCACTGTCTCAGGCAGATGCCAACGGCGTTTCGAACAAGAAGAGCCGTCAGCCACGACTTCGTACGTGACGTTGCTAAGACGGCGAAGAAGCTTGTAGGGTCCGAAGTATAGGCGTGGGAGTTTCTCCGAGAGGCCTCGCCGTCGTACAGGGAACCAAACCCAGACTCTTTCCCCAGTTTTATAAGCGACGAATCGATGGCGGAGATTGTACCGTTGGGCGTCAAGTTCTTGCTGACTGGTTATTCTGACGCGGGCAAGCTGTCTTGTTTCCTCGGCGCGCTCAGTGAAATCTGCGGCGTCTGTCTCTGAACCATCGCAGTCATGAGGCAGCATAGCATCAAGCATCGTAGTCCCTTCTCTACCATGAATTAGTGCAAACGGTGTCATTTTCGTTGTTTCTTGGCGTGCCGTGTTATACGCGAATGTGACGTACGGCAAAATTCGGTCCCAATTCTTATGCTCCACGCCGACGTACATGCAAAGCATGTCGGCAAGAGTCTTATTGAGTCGTTCCGTAAGCCCATTTGTTTGTGGGTGATAGGCTGTCGTCTTCCTATGGGCTGTACCACTGAGCGTAAACACAGTGCGAAGAAGTTCGGCTGTAAACGCGGCACCTTTGCCTGTTATGACGACCGCGGGAGCACCATGTCTCAGGACAATGTTCTCAACGAAGAACCGGGCCGCTTCAGCTGCAGTGCCACTCGGAATCGCCTTGGTCTCCGCGTATCGGGTGAGGTAGTCCGTCGCCACTATAACCCACTTGTTGCCGCTGTCCGATGTTGGAAATGAACCCAGAAGATCCATTCCAATTTGAGCGAACGGAGTTTCCGGGACTGGAACGGGATGTAATAGCCCAGCGGGTTTGACCGGTGGTACCTTGCGAAGCTGACAGTCAATGCATGTTCGCACGTAGTGTTTCACCTCCGCTGCGATTCTTGGCAAGTAGTATTTTTCTTTGACGCGTGTCAATGCTCTTGTGAAACCGAGGTGGCCCGAGGTGCCTTCGTCATGGCAGGCTTGCAAAATTTCGTGGCGGAGAGTTTCGGGAACTACGAGCAGATGCCGTCTTCCCGTTGATGAGAAATTCTTTTTTGTAGAGAATTCCGTTTCGTAAACAGAATGATAAATTCCTCGAAAATGCTCTTGGCGCGTCCGCGGCTCGTCCTGTCAAGAAATCCATGAGTGAGTTAAACTCCTGATCGTCTTGCTGTTGGCGAGAAATGACAGCCGCATCAACTCCTAAAAAGCCTGCGTATTCGTCATCCTCTGTAGTCGTTTTCTGAATCGGTGATCTTGACAGGCAGTCGGCATAAGTGTTGCCTTCCCGACTTGTAGACAGGGGCTCTGGAACCGGGGGGCAGTGTGCGCCGTCGCCCCCACAGGTTTAAAATCAGTGGGGATATGCCCCCCACACTACTGCTCCAACACCCTCTCCCCCTTCCTCCCTTTCCTTTTCCCAGAATCACCCGTGAAGCTACAGACTCCTCTGAATAGGTAAAGGGCGCTCCCTTCCTTCAACAAACGAGACAAAATTCTCTGGAAGTCTGTGACTTCTGACACTATTTGCCGGTGCTTTGTCTGCGTAAGCCTGCCCGTTTTCGCTTGGTTCAACGTATATTCCGCCCTGAAGTGGTACTCAAGGAGGCAAAGGCTGGCGCTCTATACTTGCAGCTCTTGCGCGAGCACATCTCAGCCCCACGACTTTACAATGCCTCTCGTTTCTCCCTCTTTCTCTGTTGCTATCCAAGCCCATGAAAAGAAATGAGATAAAAAAAGGTCGGTGTAAGCCTCACCCACATAAGCACGATTTGAACCATGAACCTGCCCGGTACGCAGCCAGAAACTTTTTAGTGGGTTCTGACCCCCCTTCATTTATGTCCTTGCGTGTGTTTGTATGAGTGTGCGTATCCACTTAAAAATTCCCAGCGCGGCCCACGGTCTTGTTGCTGGAGGGTTGCGATCGAGAAGCTATTTATGCACTCTTCTGGCATTGTCAACCTCCAAGCACACGGTGAGCTTTCGTGGGCAGACGTCGGGACGAATTGACGATTAAAAAAAATACTTATTATAGGCTTTCCTGCAGGGTTTTTCTTTCTTATTTTCTTTTCTTTTTTTAAACCAGAAACTCGTTTACAAACTGATTTACAAACGCCTACAGGCAAAAAAAAAAAAAAGTGTTCCCCACTCGCCGTAATGGCAACAGGCGGCGCTGACTGACGCTCCCACGTTTAAGTACACATATATACCCTATAAAGTGGACGGAGGGATGACCGCCACCGTAGCTCAGTGGTAGAGCATCGGACGCATTATTCGAAGGTCGCAGGTTCGGATCCTGCCGGTGGCAAGTTATCTTTTTCGTCCACTTTCCTTTCTTCACATTTACATTACAATTACTTCTAATAGCTTCCCCTATACTTTCCTTGGCATCTTTGTCTGTTAGTTCTCATTAATACTGTGTTTAACAAAGCAAACGAGCCCTTAAGTTTACAATTCTTTCCTTTATCCTATCAAAGTGTGTTCCACCCTTCTCAATTTTTCACGATGTATCGATCCTTCCTCATGTTCCCCGATCTGCCTGCGTAGGATGGGTGTCACGGTATTCCACTTTTTCGACCTGTCGTCATGCCGTTAACGCACGCCGCGCCCACCTCGCTGACCGGCACGCCGGCTTGGACGTGAAAAGACTTGTTTTTAGAGCCGCGAAGAGCAGCGAAAGGGGGTGTTATTCTTTGGATGTTGCTACCGAAGGTAGAGGTGTGCGCCGTGGCGGTTTCGACCGGCGGCGGTGTGGGGGTCGATCCGAGTCGGCGGCGGCGGCGTCGTCGGCGCACGCCGGGTATATCATCGGCGGCGGCGCACGGCCATTTTTCGTCGGCGGCGGCGGCGCCGGCGGCGTGGAAACCGAAACTACAAGTTTCAAAAAGCTATTTTACTGCATCTTCTTTGTTTAATTAGCTGAAATTCAGGGCTTTTAACACTAAGGGCTGAGAGAACAGCATATATATGTACTAGAAGTCAGGGAACTGGCAAACGTTTCTTAAATATTTTGTTTTTCGGCGTGCACATAGAAAATAAAAAAAAGAATGGGTGAGAGGGCACTTATCTCAAGTCATGTACAGTGTATTAATCATTTCTGAGGTTTCACGTACCGTGACCACTATATGAACATGAAACACGCCGCAGTGGACTACTCCGGAAGTTGCGTGCACGGCTCTTTGACGTGCAGACATCATTTAGCGTCCGTCAAAATGCGAGCACCGCGGCCGGGATCGAACACGCGTCTATCGGGTCAGCATCAGAGACCGTGCCACCGCGGCACGTGGCAATGTTGAATGTGTGTTTATTTGTTCCATAAATGTGCAGCACAGCTTCTTTTTTTTTTGTACCGTGGTTGTATGTGTTTTACAAGATTCATGGCGGTAAGCTGTTGGCACATAGTTCGAAAGAACGACGAACCCAGCCTTGAAGGATGCGTACGCAACACGAGAAAATTTCACGAACACACAAGCTGCGACTATGTAGTCAAGAGTTCGACGAAAGTTCGTCTGGTCAGGTATCATGATGAGGATGTTGCACTGACCAAGTCAAGGTGAAAAACACAGAGACGTTTCGGAACCCATACGGGTTACTTGTTCACACTAAACAGGCAAGAGCCGGTATACCTTAATTACATTTCTCTAAAGTAGGTTAAACCTCTTTTCGTGATAACGATATGGAAGGTACACAATCATGACCATGTTTTTTTTTTCGCTTGATATGCTTCAATCAGTTCCCTCGTATTTCGTGGCTGGGTATCGTTAATTATATAATTAAAATAATGATAATTATTGAAATAATTAAAATATATCATTAAATGATATGTCATAAATTAAAATGTAATTAATTAATATAATTATTTAATTAAAAAACGGATGACCAGTCTCACACTGCAATGAGCAGGCATGTCTCCTCCCCCTGATGCGGTGGACGTTTCATGTTCTTTCAGCGCCCCGTCTGTCCTATGCACTCTACCACAAGGAAACGGCATGCGATACATGACGTTTGTGATTCATTCGGTGAATATATTGACTTGGCGAGTACTGCAAATGCTCCTTGATTTCTGGTTTTCAATGCTTGCACAAAATCGTAACAGCCTGACATCGCTGAAAACGTGGCAGCTTCCACTCGCCTACTGTCCTCACTTTCACGGGCACCTGACATACCATGTTTCTTTTTTAACTTGTTGTAAAGGCACCTGGCAAGTCTCCCCAGGTGCCACCTAATCCAGTCCCTGCACATGATGTTGTAAATATGCGTGACCCCCCAAAAATGACTGCCAATCGAGGCAGTGACGTCCGTTCTACGCCCGCACCTAGAGTGCCTTGATGTCCTCCTCGCCCGAGGAGGAAATCGAGGCACTCTACCCGCACCTAAAGTTCCAGCAGTGTCATTTGCTTTTTTATTCAGGTATCCTAAAGGCCCAGAAGGCATTACATAGGGGCGATACAGTGAATGTAACAATAAATAAAATACACAATAAACAATAAAGTAAGAATAGATGAAGGAGAACATGTAAACATGAAATCGTGTAAAAACAACTACATGTGACAGTAATATACAATGTGTAAAAAAAAAATTATAAGGTAACAATTCGTTAAAGACTTGAAGCGCTTAAGAATAACATCAGGAGTATCACATGACACTGATAGGAACACTAAATAAACTAGATAAGCGAAAGAGTTATAAGAATTCTTCACAGAGCACAAAAAGAATTACATCTTAAAACGCAACGTCAGGAGATGCAAGCGAAAATCAGCGCCAGAGGGAAGGGGGTACACGTCTTGATAACAATTAGCTCAAAGTTCTAGTAATGACCTTAGACTATCTACAAATGAGTCATGATTCATAATGCCTACAATGTCAGCAGGAAGAGCATTTTATTCACGAATGGCGAGGAGAAGTGGCGAGTGAAAAAACAGATTAGTGCGGGCGAAAATAGGTTCAATTTTATGTTGGTGATCGAGTCGCGACGTTATATGACTAGCTGGTCTGATATTGAAGGTATCGTGGGACGACTGATTGAAGTGAAGCTTATGAAAGAAGGACAATAGTGTCAGCAATCTGCGCTTTTCTAGAGGAGCTAAACTAAGTGAAGATTTGATTTCAGTTACGCTTGATGTTCGTGAGTAGTTTTTTGTGATGAAGCGAGCAGCCTTATTTTGTACAGATTCCAGTTTCTGTTTGAGGTAGGCCTGATGCGGATTCCAGATTAAGGAGGAAGGAGGCATATTCAATTTTTGAGCGTACTAAGGTCTTGTAAGCAAGAAGTTTAGTCTCCGAGTTTGCCAGATGCAAATTTCGCCTTATGAAGCCAAGTGTTCGCGATGCTTTACTAACAATTGCGTCTATATGAGCATTCCATGACAGGTCAGATGACAAATGGACACCAAGGTATTTTATTGTGGAAGCAGAGTCTATGGGCATGTTGTTCAAGGTGTAGTCGTATAACACGGGGTTAACCGTTGTCCCGAACCTGATAGCTTTTGTTTTATTTACGTTAATTTGCATTTGCCAATCCATGCACCATTTACTAAGATTTTCAAGGTCAGACTGAAGGTACCTGGTATCCTGAGGGTTAGTAATTTGTCTGTAAATCACGCAATCATCCGCAAATAATCTAACTGTGGAATGCATACCATTACTAATATCGTTAATATAAACTAAAAACAAGATAGGCCCGAGCACGGAACCCTGCGGTACTCCAGATTTGACGTGAATTAACGGAGACGATTGGTCATTAACGAGTACATATTGGTACCGGTTACTTAAGAAGTTGGTAATCCACCTAACAATTTTTGTATTTATGTTAAGACCTGTAAGTTTATGAACAAGCCGCAGGTGAGGAACCTTGTCGAAGGCCTTGGCGAAGTCAACAAATATAGCGTCAGTTTGATGCAAGCAGTGAACAGAGTGATGCAATTCATTAATTAATTCGAACAATTGCGTTTCGCAAGAACGACCGTGTAAGAAACCATGCTGATTGATAAAGAAAAAGTTATTTTCTGTAAGGAACTTCATGAGAGCAGAAGAAATTATATGTTCTAGGAGTTTGCAACACGTGCTAGTTAAAGAAATTGGTCTGTAATTTGATGGGTCAGATGGGTCACCAGATTTAAATATGGGAATTACGCGAGCTTCCTTCCAATCATTTGGGACGCATCCCGTGTCGATAGACTGCTGGAAAAGTACGGCCAAAGTGTTACATATTGCAGGTTTTGACATTTTGAGAAGCTTAGGGCAGATGCCATCAGGACCAGGAGCCGCATTAGTCGGAAGACGATCAATGCAGGAGTGTATCCCTTCCGGGGTAATATTAATGTCGAGCATGCTTGAATGCAAGATAGGGACATCAAGGTTACCTGGAACAGAGGCCTCATTCGTGAAAACAGACGAAAAAAACTCGTTGAATTCTGCAGCGACACGTGTCGGAGAAAGAATGTTACCATTCCTGGATAGGGACACCGTCGAATTTGTTGCGTAATTAGGCTTAAGAACTTTCCAAAACTTTTTAGTGTCATTGCGAAGCATGTTTGAAATGTCGCGGTTGAAAAATTTATCTTTGGCTGTTGTTATTTCAATTCCGCATAAGTGCGCATGCTCGCGATAGAGCCTCCAGTCTTCCTCAGATGCTGATAGTTTAGCTTTGGAGTATAAACGTTTCTTTTTGTTAATAGTGCGTTTCACATGCGTCGTAAACCAAGCGCTATGCGTGGAGGTGGTTATTTTGATCCTAGGAATATGTTTTTCTTTTAGTGTGATCATCTTGTCACGAAGAAGTACCCAGTTTGTATTGACGTCGCGCTGGTAAAATGATTGCAAAAAGTCGATAGAAAAGGCTGAAAGGTCAGTGATAAGCCCGTCTACATTCGCTCGGTTGTAATCAAATATAACCTTCGCGCTATTTTCACCCTTTTGCAGAGCGCATACGACCTCACAATGCAAGATATTGTGGTCGCTGACGCCATCCAAAACGTTCACCGAAACATTATTTGGTTCCGTAGTTAATATAAGGTCTAAAAGCGAATCACCACGAGTGGGAACAGAGACCATTTGGTGCAAATCAAATGACGAGAGTATGTCAAGAAAATGTTGACATTCACGTTTTCTTGTGCTATCCAGGGGTCTGCATGCTTGCCACTCAATATTAGGATAGTTGAAATCTCCGGCAAGAAATATTGGCGATGTTGGGTACTTGTCTTGAACAAAACTTAAAGACTCGTTTAAATAATGAGGAAATTCGTGAGACGAATCAGGTGGGCGATAGCAGACGCCAATAACACAGGTCCTACGTGTGGGTAGACACAGAGCAATCCATAAGATTTCGAGGCAGGAATTAGTTTCAATAACACAAGCTTCTAAACTATTTTTTACCGCGACCAACACACCACCCCCCTCTCGATTCAACCCTATCTTTCCTAAACAACGAAAATTCACGAGACAGGGACAATTCATGATCAGAAATGTCGAGTGACAACCAGGTTTCAGTGCCTAGAATTATGTCTGCCGAACATGATTCAACATAAGAACACAGGTGATCTTGCTTACGAAACAGACTGCGGAAGTTTGACACAAGAATGGACAGATGCGTATCACAGCGTTCCTGCTTTCGTCACTGGGTTTTCGCGGGGACTTGACGCTTCGGCAGGGCATTTACTTCGTTCGTGGTCTGATCCAAGGCGTAAATCGTGTTATCTAGTAGAAGCTTGTCAAACAGAAGTTTGAATTTTTCACCAGGTTTTTGTTTGGAACGAGCGAAATCTCGGAGCTTCTTCCTAATTAGCTGCATCCTCGGTGAAAAGTCTTCTTCAATCCACACACGAGACGATTCTAACTTTTTCAATTTAAATGCATTTTTCAGTACGTTGGTTTTTTCTTTGAAGTTGAGGAATTTCACAATTATTGGCCGAGTATGGCCCGGTCTTTTTTGTCCTATTCGATGAGCACGTTCAATTTCACCAGCTGCAATCCCTAAGTTTTTAGAAACGAACTCATTTACGAGCCCTTCTGTTTCCTGCCATGTCTCCGAGTCTTGCTCAATGATTCCTTTAAAGATAAGGTTATTTCGGCGCATTCTGTTGTTAAGGTCGTCTACAACCAAAGAGGAGTGTTGCGATTGTCTGGATTCTATGCTTTCCAGTTTGTTGTGGGTGTCCTTAAGCATCTGAACGACCTCACCAGTTCCGGAGGATCCTTCTATTTTGGAAAGACGCCTTTTTATTTCGGTTATGTTCGTCTGGACATCTTTCACTTTCCCTAAGATGTCTTTCTGAAATTTTTCGCTAGACGCAACCATATCCTTGACAATGGTAAGAAGTTGGTCGACCTTGTCAGGACCAGGGTTCGATTCGACGTCTCCCGCGCGAAGCAACAGGTGCGCTACACAAAACAACACAAGAGAGAGCCGCCCTGCCACGCAAATTTTAGCAACGACGGTAGTCGGACGCAACCACACTATGCTACGTGTTCGCTTTACTCTGCCGCTACAAGCGAAGCAGCCAACACGAACGCGATATGTGCAGAGGTCTATACCCATTACAGACGAACACAGTTGGGATTTGCAGCCGAAAATATAACTACACAAGTTTTGTTGGCAAGATACACTCACCTAAAATGCAACAAAACAGGCTTGGTCAGCGACAAGCAGTTGGCCGCAAGTCCCGCTCGGTAGTTGTCGACACGTCATCTTATAGTTGATGGGAGGGCGCTGCGCTCGGCGATGAGTGCGCTTGCGCTTGGTGGTGCGCAAGGTGGCCGCGATGACCACGTGGCGGGAGATAAGGCCCACGTACGGTGATGCACCGGTCCGTTCCAGATGGTGTTCGAGATCGCGCATACAGAGCAGGCTTCCCGATGCGCTTGCTTCCTGGCTTGAAAGCTAAAATGCAACAAAACAGGCTTGGTCAGCGACAAGCAGTTGGCCGCAAGGCCGATAGTGTGGTGCATTTTAGCCTGAACAATGGGCGCCGTCAACAAGAGCCCTATCCACGGTGATTTCTCTGACACCGTGGCTCCAACCAACAGCGTGATTTTAAAAATGTTTTCCTCTCCTGCTGAATTAACGAGTAGCGTTTCTCTCCCCCCTTCTTTCACTTTTTTTTTCGGCATCTGCGTAAACAGAGCTAATCGCGAAGGCCGTGAATCACATGTCTTCGGCGCAACTTCTTTATAGAAAGGGTCTTAAGAGGAAAAGAAAAGGGGGGTTTTCTGAAAAGTACTTTTACTTTTGCCAGAGTGTTAGGAGGGATTTTCCTACGTTTTTAGAGAAGCAGAGTAGCTGTGTACGCACACCAGTGGTGTAGCCAAGGGGGGGGGGGGTTTAAACCCCCGAAGTTTTTCAATTTTGCTTGCGTATATATGCACGCACACATACAAACGCACGCACGAACATACATGAAGTATGGTTAACCCCCCCCCCCCCCCCCCCCGAAAAAATTTCTGTCTCCGCCACTGACACACACGTGCACTGATGTGGTCGGGGGTCTGCCCATAGGACCGGAACCAGCCATGTCTCAAGGAGAAGTCGAGCAGAGTAGCCGGAGCTGATATCAGGAACGTTTATTTACAGTATTTACATGGAGCGTGATTTTACATGATGCTGGAAGATCTCTGGAGCGTCTCGGCGCTCGCGTTTTAAGGCCTTAGCCTTCCCAAGATTCCCTGCACGGGAAAGCAATAAAGTCCAGGATAGTCCAATCAAGATGTCGTCTTGATCTCCGCCTCAAAAATGGGAAGGTCAAACACCGCCTCCTTCCCAACCCTGGAAAGAGGGAAGAGGCACGCCCAGTTCGCCCGGCGGCGCGGGAGATGAGTGCACAGAACACAATACGGCCTCGCACTGCACTGCACAATGACCTGGCCGAGGTGACGCACATTCCTGTAAACCAGCCGTGTAGTCAGGTGCAGCGATGGCTCCTCGACAGCGGCTGCGACGCAGGTGCCTCCCAGGCGGGCCACGAAGGCACTTCGGAGTGTGGGAAACGTATCTCCCAAGTTCTCGGCTGATTGTTCGGTGCGTCTCGTAGCACGATGAACAAAGCAAGCAGCCTCGCCTGCAAACAGCCCCTCCTAGGTCATAGAACCGTCAAAGTCGGTTGGGTGAGTCCAAAGGGGTTTGACGAGGTGCGCCGACGGCCCTGAAGGGTTCAGAGCATGATTGCCGTGTTGTCGCCGCTACAGGTGCTCTTCGGGGAACGCTGACCCGGTAATAAAGCAGGGCAGACTGGTGAAATAATTCCGATCGTCCAAGTGGCTCCAAGCCATAAAGTCCGATCATAACAGTACTCCGTGTCGAAGGAACGCCTCTAGAACCGCTGATATATCTCTACCGAGTCGAATGCCTATGTATGTCATATAGATTTTTTTTATTCGGCAGTTTTCTCAATTATTCGATTAATCGTATGCAGGTGATCTATGGTAAAACACTATCCTAAATGCAGCTTCTTCTCTAGGTACATTAAAGTGAAGTGTGGCGCTTATCTTATTCGAAATTCAAATGATCTTCCTTAATATCCTGTACAACATGCTGAAAGGAGGTTGATCGGTCTCGTGGGCGAAAGGTGCAACACATCTTTCGTTCACGTCGCGCGTTGATGAAGACCTTTCGTGAATGTGCATGATGGGAAAATATCGGGAGAAGAGGAAGGATGGGAGGGGGGTTGTTACGCCCGCATGACGATAATTGTGATTATCTTTAGCGATCTGCTTAAGAAGAAACCAACGAAAAACACGGAGACAGCGTATGAACCAACCAGGGCAAGTGTTGGACCTACAACTAAATGTTTATTAAAGAAACCCCCACACACAGGAACCAGCAGCACATGCGTAAATAGGCTATCAGAGCTTTGTCACGTTGCACAATTCACAGTACAAAGCCAAGAAACGTGTCAAGGTGGCACAAACAGCCTATTTGCACGAAACACCACGATATCAACGCCACGTGCACCGTTATCTAGAACCGCAAATTCTTTATCTGTGAGGAAAACTGAGGGATCACTCACACATGACACTTTGCGCCCTATATATATATATATATATATATATATATATATATATATATATATATATATATATATATATATATATATATATATATATATTTCAAAGGCTTCACAAGTTTCACGTTTACTCTTATTTCTTCCTTTGCCAGTGACACTCACTGATTTGAAATCAGGGGCGCAGCCACAGCCTTTGCGGCTCAGAGGCACGTAAGTTTCGAAATTCGCTTGTTATGGGACCGTGTGTACAGCGGTCAGACGGGCCGATGATTCAATGACAGGCTGCGTGAACACTGCAATCTACTCCCTACGGGCACTGGTGGAAACTTATCTCTGCGCCCCTGATTTCACATCAGTGAGTGTCATTGGCAAAGGAAAAAATAAGATTGAACGTGGAGTTTTTGATGCCCTCAAAAGAAAACAAGGCAGGGCAAAGTGTCATCATGTGTGAGTGATCCCTCAGTTTCCCTTACAGATTAAGAATTCACGGTGCTATACATAGCGGGTCCACGTGGCGTCGTCATTTCGGTGTTTCATGGAAATGTGCTGTTTGTACCACCTTGACATTCACCGTGGCTTTGTGTTAAGTGTGCAACTGTGAAACGGGTCAGATAGCCTATATTTATGCATGCGCTGCTGGTTAAAATGTGTATGGGGGCTTAATTCTGTAATAATCATTTAGTTTGAAGTCCGGGGCTTGTACTGTCTGGTTGTTTTCCTTCACTGTCTTCGTGTCTTTCACTGGTTTCCTCTTCTGAATATTATGAACCAACTCGCCCAGCAACCTACGTTAATGATGTCCTGTTTCAAACACGATTGTGACAAATCGGCGTGTACGCTAATTAGTCGAATTGAGTCCGAGGTAGAACAGGCGAAGGAAAGGCGCATTACTCGGTTTGATAGTCTGGCGTGGAGTATCGCACTGAGTGCAGGTCAAAGTGGAGGAAACACAAGACATTATACACCCACACTTTAGGGTTACGTCCGCATTCATGTTCTGTGCGTTACTTCACACGAACTTTATTGTGATCACCATCTCGTCCAATTGTCGACCTTGCTGAACCTGCCAACCTATAGGTTGGGGGATCGTTTCTGTTTGATAAAGCGTTTCATCTATTGTCCTTTTCCCTTTCTTTATTCATTAAAGGTCATATGTTCCAGTTTTCATACTGATTCTTTCTTAATATATATACCCCAAAATAGCTAGCTCTTGCTCTCTCCAATCCAAGCCCCCGCCCTTCCCCTTTGAACTGCCGTTGTTACTTGTCGCTTTCACAGACATATTTATTGTTATTCCAACACCAACTCTCCACACATTTTATTACTATTCAAAGCCCGCCTCATATAATACATATTGTGTGAGAGGTAGCAGACTCGTCAGCCCGAGTATGTCAACAGTCCTCGCCAAACACCACCGTTGCCGCTTGTCACAGATTTGGATTCGCTTAACTACGGTGAGCTCGAAAGTAGCTTAAAATTCACGTTTATTTTGAATCCAACACTACCTTTCTTAAGAGCACCGAACAAGTTTTTGGTCCAGTTATTTAACTTGAAGCAGCAGGCGAATCAATTGCGATGCGTTTGCCAAGTGGGCATAATTAAGACCGAGTATTTACTGGTGGCAGAAGGCGTCAAATAAAGGTAGGTTTACTCAAAAAAAAAAATTGTCGTACTTAAATGGCGCGCCGATCGCGCCGAGAGAACACGTCGGCGGCGGCGGCGGCGGCGCGCCGATCAGTTGGCGTCGGCGGCGGCGGCGCAGCGAAAAACTGTCGGCGGCGGCGCGCCGACGTCTCGGCGCACACCTCTAACCGAAGGGGGGTTTTTTGTTCAGTACCGCGGTGACGGCAGGTATATTGAAAGCCGCAGTGTGCCCCGAAGATTTGACTGCAAAACGCTGGGCTGAGAACCGAGGCATGATACCGTTCCCACGGAAGGAGCTGCACGTGTTCGAGCCGCCTACGCAGTCTCCTTAAACGGGTGGTCTCTCTTGATTATTGGAGAACCCTCTCCTACACTGTAAGCAAAAATTAGCCGAGATGGGAGCTTTTCCAGCATATGAGCCCCCAAAACTCCCATGCCCCAATCATTTACTCCGTGGTATGGGAGTTAAGTCGGCACATGTCGTCTTAAAACGCCCCTTGCTTAATGAGAGAGTTTATGAACGACATGACCTTCTTAAACTCCCCACGAAGTTTCATGTCGCGTGGCTAGAAACTCCCTATGGGAGTTTTAAAAACGATTTTTGGTCGTGACGTGCGTGTGTGGGTCACCGTGTGAGTATTTGTCGACAGACAACGAAATTATCAGTGCAGCGAGGATTTACAACGGCCGGTTGGTGCTTATAGTGTGAACGTGTCACGGTCTTTCGCACCGCTGAGCCACTCTGGACAGAGAGAAGTTTCACTCGCGCCAGCGTCCGACCGCGAGCTGTCTGTCCGAACGGCCGTGCCCATGCAAGCAAGCACACGAGTACAAGCCACCGACACGCCGCGAATACCTCGCTTCAAAGTGCCGAGTTACGAAGAACTGCGAAGGATAATTTCAACGGTAACAAAAGTAAGCTGTCGCGATCGTCAGCGGTTGCTTCTGGAGTTTCACCGGCTAAAACTTCGAAGCATTATACCAAGTAGGCTTCGCACGACATCGGCATCAAGCTGGCCGGCGGCCGGTGTGAGAGCTGCGTCGGCGACGAGCTCGCCGCGACCGCCGGCTACGGTTGCTTCTCGGAGTGTCACCGGTATTTCATCGGCTGCAACTTCTAAGCGGTAAGAAGGCTGCGCTAAGTCGTCGGTATCAAGCCGGCGGCGTAGTCAGCTCGCACTGCTGCACCAGCCGCCGTGGCGAGCTCTACGAGCTCGCACCGGCCACCGGCGAAAAAAGAATGTGTTTCACAGTAAATAAAGGCTGTTGGAATGAATAGCAGTTAAAATTGTGCCGAGTTACGAAGAACTGCGACGGATAATTTCAACGGTAACAAAAGTAAGCTGTCGCGATCGTCAGCGGTTGCTTCTGGAGATTCACCGGCTAAAACTTCGAAGCGGTACGAGTAGGCTTCGCACGACATCGGCATCAAGCTGGCCGGCGGCCGGTGTGAGAGCTGCGTCGGCGACGCGCTCGCCCCGACCGCCGGCGACGGTTGCTTCTCGGAGTGGTAAGAAGGCTGCGCTAAGCCGTCGGTATCAAGCCGGCGGCGTAGCGAACTCGCACTGCCGCACGGGCCGCAGTGGCGAGCTCTACGAGCTCGCACCGGCCACTGGCGAATCAAAGAATGTGTTTCACAGTAAATAAAGACTGCTGGAATGAATAACAGTTAAAATTGTCTTTTCTGTGTCATGCGCCCACAGCTGCCAAACATCTAACGCGAGGGTGAGCGACGATACGAGGCAGAGGCACACTGAACCCACTGAAATAACATACGGCTGCCCATGCACTACGGGCAACAGGAATCGCGACTGCGAACCGTCTCGTTCGTTGAAGTCTGTCGCCCCGTAGCTTAAACTGCGCGGATAGCGGACACCTATTTCTTCTGTGTGTGAAAAATAACGACCACGAAAACTGCGCAGCAGCAACCATTTTGTGATCGCCAGCAGTCGTTCATCGTATAGCTGGGCCGTACTCCTGGGAGAGACGAAACGAAAAAACAGCGCGAAACACGGGACAGTGAAAGAGACGGACCGTGTTTCGCGCTGTTTTTTTCGTTTCGTTGATCATGTACCAACCGGCCCAAATCAGCACCTTAGTGCCTGGGAGAGGCCTAGCCAGCCTAGCTATACGGCGGCGGCAAGGACGCGGTAGCGGCGGGGCGCCTCGGTTCTTCGCCGGTGTTGCTGAATGTGTACAGTGTGCCGCTGAAGTGCTCTGCACGGCCGCTCGTGGTTTGTGGGTTTCTGTACGATTCAGTGCATATTATGGACACACACACAGTACTGCTAATGCAAATTCAGCCCCTGCGACAGAGCGCCAGCTGATAATTAGGTTTCGCCAATTAAAAAGCTGTCAATGTTTGGAGGATTTAAAACAAAAGATCTGTGTTTTTCAGGGGTACCTATCAGACCATCGTATTTTTTATACCTACGCCATGAATGTTTATTGCTTAATTACGCGTATAAGAAGTGCCCACCAGAGCCACATGAGAGGTCAAAATACGGTGCCTATATATACCTGGCGACCGACGTGTGGTTGTGCAGCGCGAGTGGCGGTCGATGTGAGTGTTGTAATAATTTGCGAGCTTTGTGTGCGTGTTTGTTTACGTGTGATCATGTTAAGTGCTTCGAAGCTACTTTAATTAACCATTCGCTCGCAGACTGTATGGCTGCGAAAGACGGTCACTTGCCTTTTTTTTTCTTTTTTTTTTGATGGATATAAAAATTTACTCCCATACTTACCTGAAAAAAATTCCCCGATGGATATAAAAATTTACTCCCATACTTACCTGAAGAAATTCCCCGATGGATGTAAATAAATACTCCCCTCAATCCATCCAAAAACGCCGTCCTTTGAGGGAGCAAATTTTTTACTCCGCCTGTAGGGAGTACATAAAACCCCCATCTGGGCATGCGCTAGAGGACAAGTCATTTACTCCCATCTCGGCTTATTTTTGCTCACAGTGTAATTAAAAAGGGGCTTCGTCAATATTTTGAGGGCGGACGTTGTGACAATGTAATGCGCATGATTGGACCCATGTCGATGGTCTCTTTTTCTACAGGAAGAGAGTGAGGGGACACGAAGGGGATTCAAGCGCTGGATATCGCTCTGCTAATCAGTCTAGTTCCTTGCCCAACATGGTGGAGAAGTAGATCAAGGAGTATCCCTTCTAGAAGTTTTTAGTGTGCGCTTTGTATCGGCTGGCCACCTAAACTTAGCCGTTCTAGTTGAGACACGTCTGCAACGTAGGCATCGGGACTTCAATATTAGGTTAGCTCAACCTGCCTGAGATCACCACCAAGCACTAGCTCCCGTAAACATCGGCGTTGCAACTCGGATCCACCGACATCGCTGTCGTGCCAGAACTCTTCGGGACTTCTCGCATCCGATCGTCGTGGACGCAACGCTGCCGGTCATCTCACGTGTGCCTTCACCTGTTTATACCATCGAACTTTCACGTCTTTACGGTTTAATTTTATTCCATTGTTGTTTAAGCGTTAATTCATTCTGTGTATTTTGTAAGCGTATTGTTTGACTCTATTTGTGCATTGTTAGTTTACTTGAAGTGCTGTATTTAGAGTGCTTGTGCCGCAACAGCTAGATTAAAGCTATTGCTTTGTTGTCCAAACACGTCTCCGATCCTTTCACTGCGTCTACTTGCGTACGGAACGGACCAACCTGCTGTAATTCCCGTCGCCGTCTTCGCGCTGGCGACGCTTGAGTGGCAGCTTCTGTAACAATGGGGGAAGACTATATGACGCTCCCGAAGTAATTTTGAAAAAGACTTCGAGGTGTGGGCGTCGTCACTAGAAGGGGAAAGTGCCACGTGCGAGCTCACTGTTGCTCACCAAATTAACATTCGCGCTTCTAATCGGCTGACAAAAATCACCTTCTCGGATGTGCTTGCTGCACACATGTGCACCGGACTTCGGTTTATTGCCGTTTCTAAGCTTTATGAGCCATGAATCGTGATATTCGGTATGCTTGGGGTAAAACCATAAATATGAAATTACACCCTAATCTTCTGCATGCGTGGTGCATTAATTGTGCATATAGCACCAGAGCACCATGCCGCCGAAAACATTGATTACGCTATCCAAGCTCTTGATATTTCTAGATGCCAGTGCGCATGAACTGGTTGTGAAACGAGGCTGATTGAAGTGGGAAACTAAAAAAAAAAAAAAGAAAACGCACTCGGGCCGCCGGCTTCCCTTCGTTAGAGCAAGGTTCCGTGAAGCATCACGTGATCCAACTTAGCACGTCACAACCATTGCAGCGCCCGTATCTCCAGTGGTGGACACTCGCCCACAATAAGACTAAAAAAATACAGATAGTAGAACTGTAATACGTGTGTACATAAACAGTATTCAGCAAATGGACGCCTCGCATGCCGTCAACGAAAACGAGGCTTCCCTTTCCGTCGGTTGCTGCCAGACATACGCAGAAAGAGCTGCCGCGAGAGCACGGGGGATCATTTCAGACGCACTGAAATGCAATCCTGTTTCCATGGCGAGATCTTCGCTGCGAGGTTCAAAGTCTGCAACCACATCCATCGTGGCAATCACGAAATCCGCGGCTATGCAGTGGCCTTTTGCACACGCGGTGATGCATCGTGGCGCCTTCTAATTCGCGGAGAGCAATGAGATTCGTGACGACATCGCTTCAGCAGTCTGGGGCGAGAGAAACTGAGTAAGAGATATTCTGTCTTTGATTACAAATATCTCCACTAATGAAGTCATCTTTTCACACCCAACCAATACTGCACGTATGTTTCAATGCCCCTGGTCATTTCAGCTGAACTTCATGTTTCTTCTTAGTGTCCCATTAAGGTCCTTAACTGGCTATGCGTATCAGACATCTTAGAAGGAAAGTTACACTTGAAAACATTCCACGGACGTAAAGCCACGGACGTAAAGGACTTCAGTTTTACCGATTTCCGTAGCTGTTGCACGAAGCAGAACGGCGAGAGCACTGGATACGGGCCATTGCGAACGTGTTGGGTAAGCTAATTACTCGCGTTCTCCAAAGCCGGTCGCATGAGGAAGTGTGATAATGTGGGTCTCCTGCTATTGTTTTGAGCAGCCTTGACGTAGATAATTGATGGTAGCGCAGGCTAAAGACGAGGACAAAAGAAGGCACATTCGAGACACCACAGCGCTAACTTTCAACAACTATTTTATTATTCGCTGATCCCGCTAGTATATGTACTATCTCCACGTCATACGTCACATGTGCATAGCTCTCATAGTCCTCGTCTTTAGCCTGCGCTACCATCAATTATCATGCAACCATACCAACAAGCCCAACTCGCCACCCTCATCGACTTGACGTAGAACCGTGGTAACCTTGACTATGAAGCTCAGCAGAACCTCAGACCACGGTGCGCGCCGTGCAGCAGTTAAATGCAGACTGGGGAAGCGCGCGATAAACATCGCGCATTCCGCGACCACCCATGATCTGAACTGGTCGTCACCACACAGCATCGCGCAAGTACGCACTAAAGGCTCAAAGTTCCAGCTTTAACTAGCAAATGCTAACACGTGCGTCGTACAAGTAAATCGCCAAATGTTGGCCGTGACCACCGTCAGGTTTTTCTTGCCCGTGGTCTCCGCGATTGCCGGAGCTATCTCGGAGGCCACGGTTTTGCCTTCGCTTGCACCCGAGAAAGTGGACACAAACGTATTCCCATTTGCAGAGTTGATATACAAACGGAAGACAACCGTCAACAGAACATTTCAGGGTGCGTAATGAAACAGTTCAACGCACAGGAAGCGAGAGATGGGTGGAGAATGCAACTGCAAAGGCGAAAATCGCTGGTGCCATTCGTGCCTGATAAAGCGAGCTTCGTACCACTGATAGTAAGATACATTGCTCGTGTAATTCATCACTTTGTATATGCCCAAATTTAACGAATTAAGGCGTTACAGAACGCACGTTGGAGTGCCTCGAACTCGATGTCATGCGATGCTCTCTTGCACTCGCGACCCTTACGAAAATGCCAGATATGGCCCATATATCTTTCATATAAGGCCATATATGATCAAATAAGGGCACATATAAAGTCAGATATGGCCATATATGGATTTATATGCCGTTATAAAAAGGTTTATATAAGGCTATATACTCCCATATATGGGTGTATTTATATGTATATAAGGGTACTTAAGGATATATACTGCCATATATGAGAGTACTTATATAAAAATAAGGACACTTATAAGGCTATATACTCCCATATATAAGTATACTTATATATATATATAAGGGCACTTATAAGGCTATATACTCCCATATATAAGTATACTTATATATATATATAAGGGCACTTATAAGGCTATATACTGTCATATATGAATGCGAATCGGCTATGAATGTAATGTCCGACAATCATGAAAATTAAGGGAAGTGAAGCATTTTCTCGCTGCCTTCATAATTACTTGTGCTTTGGTGGGAGACACCTTGAGATGACTGACAACAATTATGTCAATAAAAAAAAGCGGCAGATCCCACACATTGTGGAAATGGATGTAATGCGAAGCAGCCTGCAAAGGAGCAAATCATGCTGTACATAACATGCACGTCATGATTTGCACGTTAGGACCTG
>JALIZH010028778.1:0-26106 GCA_030522465.1 Rhipicephalus appendiculatus | reverse complement strand
AACTGTTGGAACAGTCGACCACAACAGTCTTTTTTTGACCGTGCCGGTGTGGGACCTTTCTCTGAAGTGGTCTGAGCAGAGGCGATCACCATACTAGAGCTGTTGCCTGGTCACCTTCCTCATCCCTCCCAATTCAGAGTAGTACCACCATTTGTCACAACGAGAAAATTGGTAAAATACCACCGTGTACACGAAGAAGCCATACGAAAAAATGAAACTGAAGGTGAGAGCGCGAAGGATCCGGCACAGCTTCTTCGACACGCAGGTAACGCGGACTGTTATTATTGCGATAGCAATTATATGGACACTCGCGGCTGGTTTTCGCCGTCGGCGTCGGCGTCTGCGTCGGCGTCATTTGCCGTATATGTATATGTATATATATAACCGGGCCCGCCCGTCGTTCGTGAGCGTGAAAAGACGCGAGGGGGGGGGGGTCCCTCGAGCGACCTTCGATTTTACGAGCGGGGGCGCGCGCGTTATCTCCCCTTCTCGGCGGCCGACAGCGGGCGGGCGGGGGGGGGGGGGGGGGGGGGCGACGTTCGATTTTACGAGCGCGGGCGCGGGCGCGCGCTTTATCTCCCCCTTCTCATCTCCCCTTCTCGGCGGCCGGGCCGGCGTACCCCCTTCTACGTGCTGCGCTCTCAACGCGAAGAGAATTCTCTTAAACAAGCGTTTTCTAGAGTTGCGTGAGATCGGATCCAAAAAGAGTTAGTTGCCAGCCTCACTTCGTATAACATTACAATTTTTTGCTATCGCATTCATTGCTTCAGCCTTGCTGTGAAACTGTGACTTTTTTCAAACGCGAACGGGAATGTCTATGTAGTTTATTATCCTGTTTTTCTGCCGTGTTCCAAATATTCAAGGATGATATTCTACAACAAAATTGGTCGGCGAAGCGTTGTCGGCATATACTGATTTTGTGCAGCAGCAGACAGTTAAATGCATTCAGCAAATATGAACTGCAATTTCACTTTTTTTCAGCGTAAACAATGAAGACCAACCATTAACCCATACCTAAACAAATTTTCCGTCTGCGCTTTAGCTGCAGTATCAAGCATCCCATAAGAGACTTCCAACAAACAACTTCAGATTCTTAGAAGAGCACTTAAAAAGTGCCCCACGCCAAACGAACGAAATATTAATTAGACAGCAACAGCGCGAGATCTTTCGTTTTTGTCCCATAGCTGTGGTAAAAATGGCGCTTAATTCTTTATGGTCCGTGATGATGTGTGAAAAAAAAAAACCTGGATCTTTCTTGAGCATTACCGTCAAGAATACAGCGCCACTGCGTAATCAGGCCCCTTTCGCAACGCCTTCTCAATCGCTAGCCTAGCTTCGCTTTCCGGTAGACATCTCAACAGCTCTACAAGGAAAGAAAAGTCTGTGCATCAAAAAATTTGCCCTTTCCAACTATCCTGTAATGCCTAATTCAAGTTCACTTGCGAAGTACCCACTACGCCACAATTCTTCGCCTTGCGGATTGGCGAAGTGCCTACAAAGCGTCCGTATGGCGAAACACGCGCCTACACACATTGTTGATGTTGTTGCTCATAGTGATTTTTATTGATGCCGGTGGGTTTTCAATAGGTGGGCCTTTGAAGCAACCACTCCTTGCGCAATTAAAATTCTTTCATACCTGGTGCTATTCCACGCTTGTGCTACCCCATATTGCATGCGTTAAGGACACATCATCGCACTGCAAAAAATTTGTATAGGGTTTTTTTTTTTTCGAAAGAGTTTCAGGCACAGGCGCCGCTCTGTCGTAGAACACCTGATTGCCACGTAGAAGTCGTGGGTTACTTTCTTTTCCGAGCCAAAGAATTTTTAACGCGAAGGTATTTTATGCCGACGTTCACGAAGCGTTTCATGACGTATTTCCGTCGGGGAAACACGTCAGCAAAATGAATGCAGTCAGATGGCAAAAAAAAAAAAAAACATGGCTGATCCCTCCATCATAGGAATCGGTATAACACGAAAGGGACGTGCGTCTTCAAAGAAGTAGTGCTTATTGTTTAGTGATATCTGAGAGCTTGTAGAACGTCTAATGGTGTTTGGCAGTTATAGCAACTTTTGACATGGATGCGACCACGTTGATGTCAAGTGGCACATCTCCATCGCGACGACTAACGCCCATCATCATGATTTAACCGTTCTGGTAGCTTATGTTGGTAACATATACCTCGACAGAGCATATCGGTAATCCCGCACAAAGATGACATCAACAAGCACACAATAACACTGGTACTCGATAGGCACTTCTTCAAAGCCTCGTAAATTAAGGAGAAAAAACGGCATGGTGCGTGCTTCCGAGTAATAGGGTAGCGTACACCTGTGCTTATGCATACACTACCACGCTGCCCTTCTGCAACACGGGAGGCAGAAATTCGCAGCTTGAGTCGCGAACGCACGCAGGCGTTCCACGTGCCGCTGGCCTCCGTCTCGCTCCACCAAGGTGAGACATTCACCCGTCAACATCGTCGCCTTTCAGCAGCGCTCTTGCAGCAGTTTTATTAGTCGGTGGTATCGCACTCGAAGCAGTCGGTGGCGAAAAAACACCATCGGCGCATGGGGAAGTTGCACTACTTCAACGACGAGCCGTCACACGCTAAGACGAAGAGACAGGGAATAACGTAACTGCGTCTAGGGCGACGATCTCTGATGCCAGCGTGGTCAGTGTCCTTCGCTGGTATCGAGACGATATAACCATGACCCCCGAGATTGCGCGCAATCTCGGTGGCCATGCTTTAGTTGCGTCGTCGCCGAATCGCTACCTATCGGCTCTAGTAACTGTCAGGACGCATTACTTGCTCGCAGACGGTGGCACCGCCCAATCCCACCTAGCCCCTCCGACCGGAGAATCGAACAAGAGAGAATGTGCGAGAGATATAAGGTGCGCTTGTGGAGTGTCGTGCATGTGTCCCTATGGTGTAGTTGCTAAAGCGCCGGGCACTTTTCGTTGCGGGCCGGGAGGTCGTCGCTGCGGGGGAACTTTTTCTTATAGTCTCTTTTTTCTTTCCCATCCGTTAGCGCCCACTTTATCAACGTTAAGAACGTTCTTATCTGTTAGCGTCTATTTTATCAACGTTATATCCATGACGGATGTACGTCACTGAAGTATTGGTGGACATCACTGAAGTCTTTGTGGTTTAAACACTCCTTTGACAGGAGTCGAACCTACGACCTCACGATGCGCGAAGATAGCTGGCGGGCGTTAAACCACTGCACTTTCGCCAAACACATGGAGAAGGCTACACGAACGCGCCTTTTTATTTCTCACACTTTCCTCCCACAGTACTCTTGGTTCGCAAGGTGGTGTCGTCGTCTGAGAGCGGTAGTGTGAAATAATCCGTGGACTGCGCGATTATCTCCAGCAACCATCCGTTGATACAACCGTTCCATTGGGTGCGTCTTGAAAAGAAGTGTAATTAAGTGTAATGTTTTTGTCAACGCTTTAACACCGTGAAATGGCAGCTTTAGCCCACACTGCATCCATCCGTATAACAAAATATGTCTCCAACGCTCGCCTCGCTGTGGCACCTTGTGTCCCGCTCGCCCGGTGAGAAATCATGGCCAGGCCAGAGGAGAGACACGAAACCCGACGCGTTTCATTCCGCGTTTCACGAGGCTTTGAAACAGTGCATATCGAGCACCAGAGTTTATTATGTGATTATTAATGACCTCTTCCCATGGGGCTCACGATTTGCGGTGTCCAGGTAGATGTTAACAACTTCACCTAACGCAAGAGTAAAATCATGATCATGGGCGTTTGTCGTCTGGACCGAGATGTGCCACAAGGCGCCAACGCGGCTTCGTCCACATGAATCGGTGCTGCATCTGCGAGAGACAAACAGTCATTGGACAAGCTCTCATATATCAATGCACTATGAGCAATCAAGTACTTCTGCGAAGAGAAGGTTGAGTTTCGTGTTATGCTGATTCATATGACGAGAGCAGCCGTGTTTTATTTATTTATTTATTTGTATCTATCTCAAGCTTTCGCTCACCGTCAACGCCGATTTTTCGCTCACGACCAACAACGCGAACACTGGATTTTCAAGGAAAGGAGCTCTTTAAAGGGCCCCTGACCAGGTTTGACAATTTTGAGATGACGAGCGCAATTCATACACTGAGCGTTCACGATCAAGTCTGCCACAATTTACAAGCTACGCGCCGCGGAAATGGGTGAAATTTCAAGCTGGGCGCTGCTTGCCCTTCCTTTCGCGTGCTCGCGCGTAGAGAATAAGGGGGATGACGCACATGGTGGAATGGCCCTACGTAGACGGTAGTGCTTTGACGTCGGTCCTCTACGTAGACGACTGTGCACCAACGTCGACAACAGTAGCACGTGACACTGCGAAAATTATTTGACACGACGTGAGTAGTTTGTGGCATTGGTTGCTGGAATAGATGAATAAAACTTGAGAGAAATAATGAGATGCACAAAGGGAATGTGTGTGTCTCTTTCATTATTGTTAAGTGAATTGCAGCGATATGTGGGGCTAATGTGCATCTGTTTCGCATGCGTTCGTGTCCCCGCGGTTAGCGCATCGAGCAGACGCTAGCCCTGGAAACGAAAGTAATGTTCTGGTGCGTTCGAGCCCTCATTATGCTCATTTATTCTAGCGCATCCAAATAAACTTAAATGCGGCACTGGCTCATGATGTCCATCCCGCAGAGACTGGCAGTAGACCGCAAAATAACGCTGGTCAACAAAAGAACGTCGCACGCGTGCTCGGGGGCTCTGCTTCTTCGGGCACGTCATGCACTCGTGACCTTGCGTGCCCATGACATGTTGCTCTCTCTCGGATGCCGGAGAACGTAGGGAAGAGATTTTGGCTTGCGAAGGCTACGTGGGGTGCGCGGCAAGGGTTTCGAGCTCACCTTCTCGCATCATGGTTTCGCGCCACTTCAAAATACCGGTTTTCTCAGCTCGTAGTGAAGCTATTGAAAAAATTCCTGTGGCATAATGCTCTTCATCGGACACACCACAACTGCCAGCGTCTAACTAAATTTGTTGTGGGGCCTCGTGAGGGGCCCTTTAAGAATTTCGAGTTAAAAGTGTGCTTAAAAGTGTCTGCTGGGTAGTGGAAAAAATTTCAGCTTGCTGTTCATCGCCGAGTTCTCGCTTCACGCAAGCGTGTTGTGTGCCCTTCCATCAGTTTTTCGGGTATGTCGGCGGCTTCGCGGGTGCAGAAACGAATTTTTTTTTATCTTCAGAACATACCCGAAAGTATTGTGCACGTTCAGGCAATGAATGCAGCAGGAGCAGACGTTGAGAATGACAGCTGAATCGATATAATCAATATCGCTGCTGGTTGGCACAACGAATGAAGCGGCTAAATAAACATATAGGACGTCAAAAAAGGAAATAGCCAATAACTTTTTATTAGTATGCATAATTGCATTTGGGATTTAAAGTGTTGGATATACATATCCAATGAAGCCGTTGCGTTGAAAACACAGGGAACAAAGAAGACCACAAGAGCTGTTGTCTGCCTTCGTTTTGGTGTTTTCAACGCAATGAATTTCCTTGAATAAATGCATCAATTTAATTTATTGATATTTAAGGTGAATAAAGAAAGGCACGTATGGCAAAGTTACCAAATCATTGCTTAGCTACCAGCGCATGATGACGCTTTATTGCCAATATCAAAACTAGTCCAACTGTTCGACCACTGGTTCGCCTGTATTCGCATAAGGATTTGACAACTGAAACCTTCAATTTCTCATAGAGTCTATAAAAGCATTTGCGTTTTAGCAAATTACAGTCATGTCGTTCGTTGGTGCTCTTCCAGAGTCTAGCGCCAGTGCGCTCTAACAATTGACTGATGAAGAAGCTATGAAAGTGATAGCGGACGCAGTAGCAAGAATTTTTTTGTTTGGAGCCAGCCCTCAAAAATAATATGGAAATGGCCATAATTTTAGCGTGTGAAACACAAAACGCTCTTAAGACGTCGAACTCCGCAGAAAATGAAAGACGTCAAGAAAACTAGAATTAATAATAAAAAATATGTCCGTGCCATTGGTTCATTGAATTAAAGGTGAAAGTTTTAATGTGAAAGAAACAACTGAGTAGCATTGTAGTGACACCTTCTTCATATCTCTGTAGTCAATGACAGCCGTATTTTTAAGTAAACGCAGGAAGCCGATGGTTGAGTCATTGTATAAATACCATGTCGTACTTGAACATTTCAACCTTTGTAGCGCATCGCTGAAGCTAGTCAGATGAAAAGATTCCTCATAGAAGCAGTTGAATGGAACTCGGAAGGAAAGTTGAAAACACCGAGTGACGTTCGTTGTTCTTGTAAACACCAACGTTCTTCAGAATTTTCTTTATTTCCTTTAACTAAGGTAATGTCAACCCGCATCGGTCATTGTGTTCCCGCTTCAAAGCGTCGCGAAAACAGAAGCTTATCTATTGTTTCAACAAGATACGACAGGGTCACAGTTTGTTGAACCTTTCTTCTATGGGAAATTCCTTAAGTTTGATTTCTCGGTCCTACGTCAGGACTAAATAAAGAACGTCATATGTTTCGTGAAACAACTTCCCCTTTTGAGGTTCATTAAATTAATGGTGAAGTCGATGCCGGCGGAAAGCTTTACAGAACCTCAGCATTAAAACGTTGCTAGCTTAGTTAAGGCTAAATCTGTTCCTCAGAACTCCGCGTGCGACCTATAAACGACGATGAAATGAAGGTTCGTGGGATTTTTTTTTTAAATAATTGTATACTGCAGACAAAAAGAAATTGAAGCAGCTGCGTACTAGTGGTGCAAAGAGAACGGAAACGGTGGAGCTGGCGGCCTAGCTCTTTTTCTTTACTTCACCCCCAACCATAGTGCCCTATTTCACCCCCTGGCTATACTACAGTATGCATGGCGATGCCATGTTTAACCTTCTCTCTTACTTTCCCCCCTACTCATCATCAGTTCGCTTCCGCACCATCTAGCTTTACGATACTATACATGGCTATGCTATGCTTTCTTTAACTTTCTTTCTCTTTCTTTCTATAACCTTCCTTCTCTTTCGCTCCCTCTCCGCATTTCTTTCCCTTTCTTTATCTCTTTCTCTCTGCTTCTCTTTCTGTTTCATTCTTTTCAACATTTTCTGCTTGTATCTTTTTCTTGTTCTCTCGCCCATAGCACCACAATCATATGGTTGCGATAAATGGTTGTTTTGCTACCGTGCCTGGATAGCCGAGTGGGTACGATGATCGCCTTTGGACCGTGGGTAACCGGGTTTCAGTCCCGCCTCGGCAATAAACTTTTTAAAATGTATTTCTTGTCCTCTTCCTGTCCACTTCTCATCTCCTCTCTTACTCATATACTTCCTGTCCTCCACTTTACATCGCAGAGTTTTCGTTGATATAGTGTGTCTAATGGTTCCGTACACAGACGTTTATACGTTTCCACGCCCGGAAGCACGCTGCACACTCAGTATCGGAAGAAATGTTATGACGTCGACTAAAGTGCATCTTAAAATGACATCGTGTGCCTTCAGCTGTGAAGACAAAACTTCGATCAGCAAGCAGTGCCCTTGATAACTGTTTGCAGCGCTCATTTTATGGCAGGTTGTACAACAACGCACATAGCGGTCTCAACTCGTGAAGTGAGAGTTTTAATTGGATATATGCAAAAGCTGAGTGGACGCAAGCTGCTGCTGGAAATGGCTGGCAGCCTACTTCCGCAGAGCTTATGCAGACGCCCAGCTAAAGCTGTATAATTAGTACCTAAAAACGCAGTACACTCACCGTTAACAGGCGCACATTGTCCGTGTCGCAGCACCATGAATATGCCGTCCTCCAAGCGTCACAACGAGCATGGAGCCTGGCGTGACCGCAACCGAATACGCGCATGTTGTCTAGAACAGAAAACTAGAACGCATGCAACCGGCGCAACCCACGCAACGCATTCAAAAAGACCGAGGTGACTCAGAGAAGAGGCGGAGGCGCCGTGCCACCAGTGCCACCGTTTCGACGCGAGGGCGTAGCAGTAATTCCTATAGCAACAAAGTGGAATGATATAGAATGAAAGTCTAGCAGCCATAGCTCGGCATACTCACTCATGAGTGCGCTCAACTCACACTCACTCACACTCATTTGAACGTGGTGAGTTGAGTATGAGTGAGTACTCATGCGTGTGAGTAGACGTGATCGTGAACGTGAGTGAGTGCGAAGGCTGAAAAAATTGTGGTGAGTGAGTTTGAGTGAGTACTCCCTTAAAGTGCCGACCTATGGAGCTCGGCACACTCACTCATGAGTGCACTCAACTCACACTCACTCACACTCATTTGAACGTGGTGAGTTGAGTATGAGTGAGTACTCATGAGTGTGAGTGGAGGTGAGTGTGAACGTGAGTGAGTACTCATGAGTGTGAGTGGACGTGAGTGTGAACGTGAGTGAGTGTGAAGGCTGAAAAAATTGTGGTGAGTGAGTTTGAGTGAGTACTCCCTTAAAGTGCCGACCTATGCAGTAGCAGCCCACTCTTCTAAAACGCGGTCTCTGTAGCGAGCATGAAATATCATGAATGGTGTGCATGAAATAACATGGCACCAATCATGTTTAGTGCTACTACTACTACTACTACTACTACTACTACTACTACTACTACTACTAATAATAATAATAATAATAATAATAATAATAATAATAATAATAATAATAATAATAATAATGAAGAAAGGAACCTGTTCGGCCTATAGCCGCCTGCACTGCCCGACTCATCATCGTGGCGGACCACTACATTGTTGAGTTTATCGTCCTTTCCTCCTGCTCTCACGACATTATACTTGGCTGGGATTTTTTATCACGTAATCGCGCCGTCATAGATTGTGCCAGATCGGAACTTGAGCTCTTCCCGTTGTACGACCAGCTCTACGACCACACGCATCAAGCCGCACAGACACTAGTCGTCAAAGAAGACACCGAAATTCACGCGACCCGCAGCTGTTTTGCTCCCTGTGTTTTCCAATGGCATGTGTGATGAAGCTGCATTCTTTGAGCCATCAAGCCTCTTTCTAAGTCGGAAACCACTTCTTCTGCCTTATGCGACCCTCTCAATTTCGAATGGAACCAGTGCTCTCTGCCTCGCCAACCCTCTTCCGTATCCCATCAAACTGTTCAAAGGTGAATCTCTGGGATGCGTGCAGCCCATTGACAATGGACAAATTTTTACCGTGCAGCAAGATTCATCTGCGAGTGACGTAGACGCTGTCAGTGCCCTTAACCCCTCTGACGTACCAGCTTCCGAAAAATTCAATTCCTCGATCGCGGACGGACTGTCGCCATCTGAACGATCTGACCTTCTCCAGCTGCTGCACCAGTTCCGCGAATCTTTCGATGTTGCCCAACCTGCACTTGGCCGAACTTCTACCACTCTTCATTACATCGACACCGGCTCCCACACGCCAGTGCGACAACGACCATACCGTGTTTCCGCGGCGGAACGCCAAGTTATTACTGCACAGGTTGACGATATGCTTCAACGCGACGTTATTCGACCGTCACAAAGTCCATGAGCATCACCTGTAGTCCTAGTTAAAAAAAAGGATGGTTCCATTCGCTTCTGCGTGGATTACCTGCGCCTAAACAAAATCACTCGCAAAGCTCGGGGTACTGGCAGGTGCCCTTAGCAGATGCCGATCGTCCAAAGACAGCCTTTGTGACACCCGACGGTCTATATGAATTTAATGTCATGCCCTTCGGCCTCTGCAATGCGCCTGCTACCTTCGAGCGCATGATGGTCTCGGTTCTACGAGGTTTGAAGTGGCACATATGTATCTGCTACCTCGACGATATTGTTGTCTTTGCGCCAGATTTCACAACACATCTGGAACGCCTGAAACACGTCCTGACGTGCCTGAAGAATGCTCAGCTCCAACTGAAGCTCAAGAAGTGCCACTTCGCTGCCCGAGAACTTACGATTCTCGGTCACGTTGTATCAAAGGACGGTATACTTCCAGACCCGGCTAAACTACGTGCTGTCGCCGACTTCCCCAAACCGACGACTATGAAGCAGTTACGGAGCTTCGTAGGGTTATGCTCCTACTTTCGCCGGTTTGTGCGCAACTTCGCCTCTATTATTGCGCCTTTGACCCAACTTTTAGGCAGCGCCACAGATGTTTCGTCATGGTCTTCCGAGTGCGATCAAGCATTCACTACCCTTCGTCGTCTCCTCACATCACCACCAATATTGCGCCACTACGATCCTACTGCGGCAACTGAGGTCCACACTGACGCCAGCGGTGTCGGCCTCGGTGCGGTTCTCGCGCAACGAAAGCCTGGGTTCGCCGAGTGTGTCGTTGCATACGCCAGCCGAACTCTGACCAAGGCCGAGTCAAACTATAGCGTCACCGAGAAAGAATGCTTGGCGATAGTTTGGGCGCTGGTCAAGTTCCGCCCATACCTTTACGGTCGTACTTTTGATGTAGTAACGAACCACCACGCATTATGCTCGTTGTCTTCGCTAAAGGATCCATAGGGTCGTCTTGCCCGTTGGGCTCTTCGGCTTCAAGAATACGACATCCGCGTCATATACCGGTCTGGCCGCAAGCATGCCGATGCTGATGCACTGTCCCGGTCCCCATTATCCCCAGAGATTGCATCCATTTCGCCGGACCACACGTCATCAGCTCTCGACGTGGACACCGTCTCTTCTGCACAACGCAAAGATCCATGGGTAGCTTCACTTCTTGACGTTTTATCCGGGGCACCCACACTTCCGAGCACTCGAACACTGCGACGCCAGGCTCCGCACTTCAGTATTCGGGATGGTCTCTTGTACCGGCGCAACTACTCGCCAGACGGTAGGAACTGCCTCCTAGTGATACCCCGAACGCTGCGCTCTAGAATCTGCGCGTCGTTTCATTCCGACCCGTAATGTGCTCATGCCGGTGTCTTCAAAACCTACGAGCGTCTGCGGAAAACGTACTACTGGCGCGGTATGTTTGGCTTCGTCCGCCGGTTTATTCGCGGCTGCCACGAGTGTCAGCGGCGGAAAAAACCACCACATCCTGCAGCAGGTTCATTGCAGCCACTTCCGTGCCCAGACCGCCCATTCGACTGCGCTGGAATCGACCTCTACGGACCATTGCCATTGACAACGGCAGGCAACCGATGGGCTATCGTTGCTGTGGGCCATCTTACACGGTACGCCGAAACCGCTGCTCTTCCCACGGCGACAGCACAGGACGTCGCGTCTTTCATCCTCAATCGTTTTGTGCTTCGTCACGGTCCTCCTCGCGAACTCCACAGTGACCGTATTTCTCTCGGATGTAATCCAAGCACTTCTCCACCAGTGCAGTATTGTACACCGGACGAGTACAGCCTACCACTCTCAGACAAATTGTATGACTAAGCGGTTTAATCGGCCCTTGGGCGACATGATTGCGACGCATGTTGCATCTGATCAGACAAACTGGGACCTCGTTCTTCCATTTGCGACATACGCGTATAACACCGCTACGCAAGTTACAACCGGGTTTTCCCCATTTTTTCTTCTGTATGGTCGCCAGCCGTCGCACACTATCGACACTTTGCTGCCATACGCGCCAGATCCCTCCGAGTGCGCGCCCGTCTCGGAAGCCGCCCGCTACGCGGAAGAGTGCCGCAAACTAGCCAAGCGACTTACTACGGCCGACCAACAGCGCCAGAAGGAGGCTCGCGACGACGACCATCCTCCTGCCGCAACGTTCACTCCTGGAGCACTTGTATGGCTGCATGTGCCGCCCTGCGCTCCTGGTTTGTCTCCCAAGCTAGTCTCAAATTATCACGGTCCCTACCGCGTGGTTGAGCGTACGTCACCAGTCAACTACGCCGTTGAACCTCTTACGCCGCCGAGCGACCGTCGTCGGCGTGGACGTGACATTGTTCACGTAGACCGCCTCAAGCCGTACTTCGACCCTCTTGTTCCCACCTGTTAGATCGCCAGGATGGCTTCATCTTTCTCGACGGGGGCAATTATAATGAAGAAAGGAAGACATTGATATCACCGGCTCAACCATCATCATCACGAGAAGAAAGGCACGAGATCGGCGTTCGAGCACCATCATCTTGGTCTGCCTGCGTACTTCTTCGAGCTACCATCCGCTTGTTCGGCTCGCCCAATAAACCTCTTTACAATAATAATAATTGATCCAAATTAATGAACACATACGTGTTCGTTACACAATGCTATATGGTGGTATGCATACACCCATTCAATGAAGGTAAAGGCAATAATAACAGTTGAAAACGTAATTTCTCACGTAAGGCGTGCTTACTCACACAGTCGCTAGAGCTAGCGCGAGAACTCTCGGCTATGGTGCCGTGTAAACGTAGATGGTGTTTTCCAACTCCTGATCAGCACGGGTAAACATTCAGTAAGCGCTGGCTAATCTCGCCTGTTACTTTCAAATGTTCATGATGCCAGTTCGTGCTGGATCATTTATATATTCGAGCGGACATACGAAAGGAACAGAAATGAGTGAACAGGACCGATGCTCTCTTCTGGCAACTCCTTTGTTGATAAATTTTGCTAATGTAGGATTGAGCTGTATAATGTTAGCTCTCTGCCAGTTCAGGCTCGACGTTATTAACATTAGCTGGTAAACACTAACGATCAATTAGGGTTGGCTAGTGCAGCTAGCGGCGGCTACTGCTCGTTTACATTTTGCATAGTTGGCTAGGGGAGGTTAATCTTCGCTGTGAGCTACTTTAATTAAGTAGTGCGAAATGGTAATTTTCATAGACAATTCATTCCTAAATTTCGGTCAGTGTGGATCATTGTTGTTGTCCGCTAACTATTCGCGACCATTGCATAATGTCGAATTAATACAGTCCAACCCGCAAATATCAAACACGCGGACAACAGGCATTGCTTCGATATATTAAGGCGAAAGCCTTTAATGTCTCATGCTCACGTCCGTCCGGTGTCCGCCCGTCCGGTGTCCGTCCGTCCGGTGTCTGTCCGTCCGTCCGGCGTCCGTCCGGATGTCCGTCCGTCCGTCCGTCTGTCCGGATGTCCGTCCGTCCGGATGTCCGTCTGTCCGTCCGTCCGTCCGGATGTCCGTCCGTCCGGATGTCCGTTCGTCCGTCGGGATGTCCGTCCGTCCGTCCGGATGTCCGTCTGTCCGTCCGTCCGGATGTCCGTTTGTCCGGATGTCCGTCCGTCCGTCTGTCCGGATGTCCGTCCGTCCGTCCGTCCGGATGTCCGTCCGTCCTTCCGGATGTCCGTCTGTCCGTCCGGATGTCCGTCCGTCCGTGCGTCCGGATGTCCGTCTGTCCGTCCGTCCATCCGGATGTCCGTCCGTCCGTCCGGATGTCCGTCCGTCCGGATGTACGTCTGTCCGTCCGTCCGGATGTCCGTCCGTCCGTCCGGATGTCCGTCTGTCCGTCCGTCCGTCCGTTTGGATGTCCGTCCGTCCGTCCGTCTGGGTGTCCGTCCGTCCGTGCATCCGGATGTCCGTCCGTCCATCCGGATGTCCGTCTGTCCGTCCGTCCGTCCGTCTGTCCGTCCGTCCATCCGGATGTCCGTCCGTCCGGATGTCCGTCTGTCCGTCCGTCCGTCTGTCCGTCCGTCGGTCTTTCCGTCCGTCTTTCCGTCAGTGGAATGGCCACACGCTTTCGCCGAACACACTTTGGAATGTACAAAGTGTCGTTCAATTTTTTGTCTAATTAT
Source organism: Rhipicephalus appendiculatus (assembly GCA_030522465.1). Classification (NCBI taxonomy): domain Eukaryota; kingdom Metazoa; phylum Arthropoda; class Arachnida; order Ixodida; family Ixodidae; genus Rhipicephalus; species Rhipicephalus appendiculatus. The sequence goes on along the minus strand of JALIZH010028778.1, from coordinate 12,453 downwards.
ATATAAAACATTTACAGAATTTCACAGAACTTGCCGTATTTTCAATGCGAACTATGGTGCGCAAGTTGGCTTCTCAGCTCTGCTTTGTGATAATGCAGAAAATGCGGCTCATGGCAATACACAAGAAATTTCCGTAGTTTTATTTTTCGGTGGCTAGTAGTTGTGGGTGCGGGTTACATGCAAGGCAGATTTCGGGCCTAAAAATGCGGTATTGATGTACACAGCCACCGAACAACTTCCTGGCAGTAAGGTTGCCTTTCTTTTTCAATATCACAATCCGCGTGCTTCTTGGGACGCTGTACGCAGCGGTGACGTCAATCTTCTTTTCTCTGCGTTCGGCTCTGTTTATTAACGCCAAGTTCGCGGAGGACAGCTACGTCTTTCTGTTTTACCGCAGCCATCGCGTTAACAATGGGAGTTTAGAAGCGAACGGCGTCCCCGCACTGCGGCGCCAACGACGATGAATCATGAGAGAAAGCATGCGATGACAAGCAATAGTTTCTAGTAACTCTTCGTAGCACCATCCTACTCACACCGCTAACTATCCCAAGTGTGCGCCGGTAGGTCCGCTGTCCGAGAGAGAAAGCCAGCTTCTTGTGAGGGGAAGCCAATTTCTTGGTTCGTGCCGCGCTGCGCAATATAGTGTGTTGCTGCGGTTTTTGTTCGATGAACGTTAAAGCGATGTGGGGCTCGAAAATAGTTCGATTTAACGTATAATTGGATTTACCCGAGTTTGATATATTCGGGTTGAGTGCATTAGTGCGTCCTAGTGCTCGCTTTTGTTGGGCAGCACGAGCAAATGTTCGTAAACTGTCTTCCAATCTTGTGGAATGATCGCTAGCGCAGGTGAATACTTGCAGCAGTAGTGTCACGCTTTCTCTCACATCTTGCGTTAGTCTATTGCCTATTTACCATGCACTACTACTGTACTGTCTCATACTCTAGCGTTACTCGATTCTCCAGCAAAACTGCGCCGATGAAGGCTAGTAACCTTATGAACGTCAGCACGCCTGAGTGGCCATCACTCCTCCATGAAAATCACGCATGCACCCGAACATAAGAGCTGGTATGCCCTCAGAGAGAGCGGCCATTGAGGCATAAGCTTGCAAGCGACGCACCTGGCAAACCGGTGTTGCGCCCCCTGCTACTGATTTAACACATATATTGATGCGCCTATTGACAGTTCACTACAAATAAAACATAAAACGATGCGTCGTAGCCTGCTGATTGCCTAGTGAATTGTATAACATCTACTCTCAGAGTGCGTGGCGTCTACCGTAGTTTTTTCGCTATTGTTTTAAGGAAATGAGCTGCGTCGTATTTATTGCGAGAAGGGTGAAAAAAATTCTTTGGATTTCCCTGACAAAAACTGGGATATCATTACGAGGAATGAGCGTTACTTTCTTTAACGTTCAGCTAAATCTAACCGCATACATTTCTCATCCTTTAAGCCCATTCGGAATTCAGCCGTCATACTCTTTAATCGTACCCGGCTCCTCCAGCTTAGCAAGTCAACAACTTGGCTGCGAAGCCGCCATGGCTAGTTTTAGTTACGAGTAAATGCTCTGATACGACGAAATAAAAACGTGAACTTTTCCAACCCTTTAGTTTTGCCCTTTCGAACACGGTGACTGAGCGTAGGATGCCGTTTAGCAGCACTGTACGCTTTCTGAGAACTCGATATTACAGTTTCGAAATGCAACATACGCTCATATGTCCTCCGCAAACTATGACACCATGCGTTCATTAAAAAGCGGTTAAGATGAAAGTTATGGGAGGGCTCGGCGGCTAGAAGAGCGAACGATGACCATGGGAGCGCTCGTGGCACATGATTTGCAGCCGCTGGCAACGGGCAGTTGCGGACGAGGCTCGACACAGTAAAGATTGTTCCTTGCCTGTCTTGGTTTCGCTCCTGAGGGGTTCCGGGCCAGCCGCAGCCACAAACCCCCACAACTGGTGCCCAACGGGAAGGACGCCGCCCTTGGTCCATGGACATCGAGGCGACCGTTGGTGAGCGCCCACGACTTTTCGAGATGGCCTCGACATCTTTGGAAGAAATCGCGGCCCTTACCTCGCCCTTCTTCTCTTACACCACGCACGAAGGCCACGCGCGCATGCAGCCCGTGGCCCTGACGACGCCGCTGACCGTTCCCACCTTTACAGGCCAGAACGCGAAGGAATCGGTAGTCGATTTCATCGATGACCTGTCTACTTTCAGGACCGCTTGGGGCTTACTGGAGCTCGACGTGCTCCAGCGGGTCCTACCCGCTGCCCTGCGAGGTGCCGCCGCGCAGTGGCTACGCTTCCAGTCCTGGGACACCTTCATGGCAGCGCTTCAAGCGGAGTTTTGGCTGTGGACTATGAATACCGGGTCCGCTGCGAGCTCGACGCCCTTGACAGAACATTCAGACAAGGGCCTCAGTGCATATATTCGGGCAAAGCAGCAGCTGTTTCGCCGATCCTCGCACCGCTGAAACCGTGAAAGTCTCCCATGTTTTGCGGCCATGCCACCCTAGTTACCAGCCATACCTGCTTGGTCGCTCCTTTCCTTCCTCGAGGAGCTTGCCCGCTTTGCTCGGCAAGTAGCTGAGCCGGTCTTTCGGCAGCGGGACTACAATCCGCCTCCACCTCCCGACGTTCCTCTAGATCCCGCTTGTGCCTCAACGACTACCTCGGCTTCACGGCTCCACGATGACTACTTCACCGCCCTCGGCATCCCTTCCGTGCGCGCCATGGGCGTCGACGGCGCTGCCGCAAAGGCGCCTCAATCTGGAGCGGTGGAGCAGCGTACAGGGGCTGACGTCGCGTTGAGCGCAGACGGCGAGGCGGGCTCGTGCGAGGTGGCGGAACCGGACGCCGACAACGTCTGCGGATACGAGCGAACCCTCGCGCGTGTGAGTGCGAAGCCGTCTACTCTGGCCGCGGCGATCGTCAGGAAGGAGGGAGGAGACTTCTAGGGCGGCGAGGAAGAGGCCGATTGGTGTCGACAGGGCGCACGCACCCTGTCGGAACGGAGGTGGGCGTCGTGAGACAGCCTTGCGGACAAGGAGGAGGCTGCCGACTGCGCGGATAGAGGTGACGAAGACCAAGAGAAGACAAGGAAGCTGGTGAAGAAGCAGAGAAACAAGAGGATGAAGAAAAAGAAAAAGCGGGACGGACACGAGCTTGACAAACTGCTGACAATGTTATATCGGAAAGTGACGCGACTCTTGCCGGGCAACCGAAGAGCGCCGTCGACGCGGCACACATCTGCGATAACATGTCGGCAACCAACCCGAACAGTGAAATGGAGAATCGGACCGAGCAAGAGACCGAGAAGGCCAAGGCTGAGTTGGCTACGACACATCCCCGAAAACAAATCAGCAGATGGTCTGCGTGTGAGCAGCTAAGATGCGGCGCGTGGTGCGAGGAAGGCAACTGCTTCCAAGCGCAGTAAGGACGAGGCTCGACACAGTAAAGAGGGTTCTTTGCCTGTATTGGTCTCGTCTCTGAGGGGTTCCGGGCCAGCCGCGGTCCGAAACCCCACAAAGTATGAAACTCGTGATTACTCCGTGCAAGACATGCTGGGGGGTTTCATTTAGTATTAATCATTGGTAAGACTCTGTTTTAAATGCGAAGCATTTCTTACCGCACTATAAGCACTGTTGTGTTTCTATCTATCTATCTATCTATCTATCTATCTATCTATCTATCTATCTATCTATCTATCTATCTATCTATCTATCTATCTATCTATCTATCTATCTATCTATCTATCTATCTATCCAGCCGCCTACGTCAGGGTGCTCTCGTGATCGCCTCCTTAACTTGGGGGTAGACCAAAATTAGACCATCTCCCACTAATGGGAACCATGTGAGGATGTGAAGCAGCTTTGCGGATGCTACTAGCGCGAGAACACACGGACGAGAAAGAACACTGCGCTGTCTTACAACATAGTTTTGAAGCAGCGCTGGTGTTCGCTTGTGTTTCCATTTGTTGTTTACGTTGCTGACACCGCTACAACTGGCGCCAACGTTGAAATACATAGCGCCGTTGCGAAGGAGAGTGCAACGGAGCGAGCGTGCGCCGCGTTATATACGAGCGCGCAGCTTCGCCGGAGACAGAGTAACGGGAGAGGAGAAACGAAGCGGAGGCAGCGCTCACGCCACCTCCTCCCACTTCCTCGTGTGAGCGCGAGGAGAGGGGGGAAGAGTTGGCGCATGCGCAGTGGGGGGAGCGCACGGTCGCCAAGGGACGGACACAGCCCCGAGAAAAATCTGCTTCGCATCTAAAACTGACCTCGGCGGCGTTGACCCGACGAATGCAAATGATAAATAGCAGGGTCCCAGCAGGAATCGAACCCCAGGAATCTGCGTGGCAATCAAGTATTCTACCACAGAGTCACGCCAGGTCTCGGAACTGCGTTGGAAAAAGACCCTACCCTATGCAGGCTATATTGGTGAAATGTCAGTTGTGGTTGCAGTGCTGCCTATCTAACTTGATAAACATTACATATTTACTCCTAGAGAAAGGCTTCATGTCGGGTTAACGTCAATTGTATATTTAAGCGCCATCCACTGTAGTTGGTCCACGAAGCACTATCGAGGGTACCATCCTCGGACGCACAAGTGCTACATATAAGCTTACCGCTTCTGGTGTTGGTAATATCTATGTTTCTGTTGGCATCGTTACGCAACCGTAAACAGCAGGTTATATGAAAGATATGCGACTGTTCAACATATGTCTGTGCGTATAACATTTTTACATATCTTTAACGTCATTTCGTAACGTTTCGCTCAACAAAAAAATTACAACCCGGTCACCTTGTCTCCGCATAACATCGATTCCCATGGTACTTGGGATCTGCGAAATTTTTTTTCTGGCATTCTCTTGAAATATTTCATTAGTAACTTTGTGAAAAATTCTGGTATTTAAGCATCACTGACCACGTACAGGGCTGGTCAAAAGTTCGCAGGCCAGGCTTCCATAGAAATACATGTGATAGTGGCCTGCGAACTTTTGACCCCCCCCCCCCCCCCTGTACATGTCTCGTCTACACGCTGGGAAACGACCGTGCGACTATAATAGCTATTTAGTCTAATAAACTAGTGACAATACTACTGAGATATAGGTAAAATATTAACACCATCAACTTAGTTATTTCTACCATTATATGTAGAAAAAGTATGTAAATGTTAGCGGAAGTCCAATAAATGACACAGCAATCGTTTTTCGGAGCGAGATTGTTGCCCTTTTTAGCCGTTACCGTCTAATAAAATACAAATAATACGTAAAACATCTATCTAACATACCTGCCTATTGTTATTTTTGGTCATTGTCTCCGCAGCAGCTGCGCTGATGACGTTTATTTCGAAAAGACATATGTGCTTTCAAAAAATTCGCTAGTATATAAGTGAATTGCTTCACAGAGAGACGTGGAGCTCAAGAGCCTTTTCAGTTCTATCATGGCACAACACTTTCTTACTTATGTTTTCTTATTTGTACAATGTCTTTGTATGGTATTCTCTGATGACTACGGTTCCACTGTGGCGGAAATCGAGTATCAGGATTATGCTTTCGACCAGGTAACCAATTTTATTTGCTGCGATATAGGCGCGCATGAAATTCATGTATATTTTGTTTCAAATAGTATTCGAGTGGATAAATACATTGCAGAAAGCACGAAGCTTCAAGCATGCATAGTCTCTTCCTAGCTTAGATTCTTCCTTCGAAAAAAGACCAGCAATAATGTCTCGTGGCCTTCACGGTGTGGAAGGCGGAATTCGGGCTGTTAAATACAAAACTTTTATTTGCTGTATTTGTGCCCCGAAAATCAAAAGCCAAAGCGCAAGTAGTACATGCTGTACATTGATAGCGGTGATCACAGTCGTCGGACATCGGTAATGTGATCATCGACGGACCGCATCGTCCTTTATGCATGACTGGTCGAAAATTCCAAGGTTGCCGCTGGGGATCGCATTAGTTCTAAATAATTCCGACTACGCGTGTCGTGGGCGTAGCGTCATCACTATAGTCTAAAATTATTCAGTAGTTTTAGAAACATTACGTTGCGGCCAGCGCCGAGCGGTGGCAGCAGTTCTATGTGGGTTTAACTAGATCACATAAATAAAGAATTAAGTATGCTTGGCTATATATAATTCCTTCACTTTCTTTCATCATCACTGCTCTCTGCAGTGTTTAATAGAATTGCACATTGAAAGAAAAACATGTAAAAGTATGGAATGTGTCGTATATAGGAATACAGAAAAACTCGCAACACTTGGTATATTCCCCTATTTCACGTACCGCCCTGCAAAGATAATTTACAGAAGGTTGGTCCTCCATCATTGAAGACCAGGGCTTGCATAAAATCCTCCACCACAACATCCACCATCACACTTCCGCCTTTCATGGATGACATATGCGATGCCATAACTTTAAAAAACAAATCAGTGACATTGTAATCTGGCTCCTATCTGTAATGTTTTGGGCGTCTAGAGTACACAAGCAGTAATTAAATCAGTAAATAAAATGCACAAATAAATAATTTATCTATGGCATTGAGTGCCGAATTAAAGAAGCCAGGCGTCGCTACTGTGACCCCCAGTGATGAATTCGTGATGAATGCAAGCGTACCTACATGGTGTATTAGCGTTTTGAAGTCGGCGATATTATGGACGCCTTCCAGGACTAGTGTGAACAATTGTTCTTATTCTACTTTCAGTTCATGAACACAAGCGACCCGATATGGGTTTTCAACACAACGCAACAAGAAGCTCCCTTGTGCATAAAAGATGTCAATAGCTACATGACAACAAAAAATGAGACATTCTTTAAAAGATCTCACAAGAAGGATAAGCAACTGTAAGTGCTTCATAATTACCTAAAACAGTATTGTCTAATTAATTTTTTGCCGACTTCTCAGTGTTGAAAAGGAGTTGAAAGGAATATTTGGTTACTATGACGAGGATAAAGCCCAAATGCATGACAAGATGTCTGTTTCTGAAGGTGCGTATATTAATATATATTTACACTATTACGCATGACACAGTAACACATGTTCATACAATTGAATATAAAACTTGGCGCTGAAAACAGCAACTGGCACACGTCCGATTGGAATATAGACCGACTTTAAATTTTAGAAGACATTACAAGTGTTGCTAAGGCATCCTCCGCGATGTTAGCCCAGACTAAAAAAGGCAAAGAAGTTAGAAACGTAAGCGGCACTACTTTCTTTTCATTTGCTCTAAGGTATAGCTTCGTTCTGTTCTACGGAGCTGCAATATTCTGAAGAGTCTCGGAAAAGTTCAGCGTGTGCAGCGACATTTTTACTCGTATTCTCTACGACTGATTCCTAGATACCGCGCATCGCACGGCAACATACATGTACTCTACATGCTTAATATTACATCTGTAAAGAAATGGAATGTGTCGTGATTACGAATTTCCGCAGAAATTAATGATATGCGTAACGTAAAGAGATCGGAAGAGGGACGGGTCACCCAAAAAACAAGGATTAATAGCGCAGTTTCTATTTCGAAGAAAATGGATATTGGGCAGCCCCGTAATTAGTATGAGAAATAACCAGTGGTCAGTTAAACCAGTCAATAAACCAGTCAATATTAAGGCACGAGAAAGTAGCCGGGAATGGCAGAGCGTTTGGTTAATGATGGAATCGCAAGTTCGCAGAAACAAGACATGATTTTAAAAGGTATTGTAGAAGGCTCAAGCAGATGAGTATAACATGACGCGCTCAGGCACACACACACACACACACACACACACACACACACACATATATATATATATATATATATATATATATATATATATATATATATATATATACATATATATATATATATATATATATATATATTGATAGGATGCGTTTAGCGGTGAGCCTGTGACACGTTTATTAGCGAACTGGCAGAGGTGAAGCGACCTGATGTCAAGCAGAGCAAGCGCGAACATCAACAACAGTCCTCGTTCTCTTCTTTCGCCGGCGCTCCTGCCTGTGCCATATATCCATGCTACAAATCCCTCCCCCGCAGAAAAGGAGCCATCCTGGCGACCTATGGAACGGGTACGACGGGTGGGTCGTAGTGCGGCTTCAATCGATCCGCATGAACAGTCTCGCGGCCGCGGCGGCGTCGGTCCGTCGATGGTTGAACTGGCTCAACAATGTAGTTGACCGGAGAGGCTTGACGTAGGACTCGGTAGGGGCCTTCGTATTTCGGCAGTAGCTTTGTGGAAAGGCCAGGAGCAGATGAGGGAACGCGAGGCCATACCAACATTCCAGGCGAATACGAGTGGTGAGGCAGGTTTTCATCGTGACGGTCCTTCTGGCGCGCTTGAGCTTGCGCGGTGAAGGAACGTGCGAGTTGCCTGCATTCCTCGGCATAAGTCGCGACTTCAGACAGAGTTGTGGATTCTGAAGCGTCCGGGTGATACAAAAGGATGGTGTCCATGACTGAGTAAGGTTCGCGCCCGTAGAGCAGGAAGAACGGAGAGAATCCTGTCGTAGACTGAGTGGCGCTATTGTAAGCGTAAGTAACAAAGGGTAGTATGCGGTCCCAGTTGGTGTGGTCAGCGGACACGTACATGGACAGCATGTCACCCAGAGTGCGGTTAAAGCGCTCTGTCATCCCGTTGGTTTGCGGATGGTACGCGCTGGTTGTCCGATGCACAACATTGCATTCACGAAGAAGGGCTTGTACGGCTTCGGAGAGGAACGTACGTCCGCGGTCGCTGAGTAGCTCACGAGGCACGCCGTGGCGAAGAACAAGTTTGTGAAGGATAAATAAGCCAACTTCACGTGATGTGGCTTCTGGCAGCGCGGCAGTTTCAGCATAGCGTGTCAGGTGATCAATGGCGACAATCACCCAGCGGTTTCCGTCAGGTGTGTAGGGAAGGGGACCGTACAAGTCTATTCCGATGCGGTCGAAAGGCCGGGAGGGGCAAGGCAACGGCTGTAGTGGTCCATCGACCATGTGCGGTGGGCTCTTCCGGCGTTGACATTTGGGACACGAGCGCACGTACTGTCGGGCAAAGCGGTACATTCCACGCCAGTAATACCGCACCCGGAGGCGTGCATACGTTTTTATTACACCGGCGTGGCCGCATTGGGGATCCGCGTGAAAGGAGGCGCAGATATCGGCACGGAGGTGGCGAGGAATCACCAGCAACCACTTGCGGCTGTCACAAAGGTAGTTGCGACGGTACAGGAGTCCATCGCGGATGGTGAAATGTCGAGCTGTGCGTCGCAGCGAACGAGGGGGTGGTACTTGGGGACGGCTGAGACAGGAACTCCATTATAGAGAGTATCCAAGCGTCTTGGCGCTGCTCAGAAGGCATGTCAGTGTACGCAGGCGCCGCAGCATCGTAGCTGGAAACAGACGCAGTGTCATAATCATGGGGAAGTGGAGAGCGGGAAAGAGCGTCGGCATCTGAATGTCTGCGGCCTGATCTCTAGACCACACGGATATTGCCACGCGCTATTCTTATTTTCACTTTTGTTGTATTCGGTTTTCGCTCACAAAGACCGTCAGCAAAGCTCAAATCAAACCGCGCCTTATTGTTCTACAACCTTCGCGATTATTGTAGATCGTTTTGTTAAGATTGCGCGCAAGACGCGACCACTCGAGATTATTCCAGAGCGTGCGCGATGACCAGTGATAAGGCTAGAATGTTCGACGCGTGATGCATAAAAGCCGGCGCGCTCCAACGATGTTCAGATTATCGACGGCCGCCGCTCTGTTCGCCGCTTTCAGTGCCAGTGTGCATTGCTGTAGCCTGGCTTTCAGTTTCTTGGCCACAAGTTCGGCCTAATAAAGAGTTCCTTTCTTTTAACGCCGACTGTTGCCTTCGTCGACGTCACGACCACGTGACATCTGGTGGAGGTGCTTCCCTGGTCCATGTACCGAACGCCCCCTCCAGCCGTGAGCCAAGCCCTCATCGGGAAGAAGACATCGGCGCCAACCTCGATCAGCGAGCTAGCCGCAGGCAGCGAGGGCTACCTCCAGAGCACGGGCCTCTACCCGATCAGATTCGGAAGACCAAGGCTACGACCGCTACTGCAGAGACCATGACCACCCCTGTGCCGCCTGCATCAATCGTGCTCCAGCAACCCAGGTAACCACCAACTTTCCGTGGTTCATCGCGGGAAGACCCGGAAACTTGGCTTGAAATATACGAACGTGTCGCCGCCTTCAACCACTGGAATGCCGAAGACAAGCTGCGCCATGCCTACTTCTACCTGGAAGACGCGGCACGGACCTGGTTCGAGAATCGGGAATCCTCACTCGAAACCTGGGACCTCTTCCGCAGCGCGTTCCTGGACACGTTCACGAGCGTCGTCCGAAAGGAAAGGGCGGCTTCATTGCTCGAGACCCGGGTGCAGCTACCCAACGAAAACGTCAACATCTTCACGGAAGAGATGACGCGACTTTTCCGCCAGGCCGACGCCGACATGCCCGAAGACAAAAAAGGCCGCCTGCTTATGCGGGGTGTGAAACAAGAACTCTTCGCAGGACTTGTCCGCAACCCGCCCAAGACGGTCGCCGAATTCGTCACCGAGGCACCGACAATTGAAAAGGCGCTTGAATTGCGTACCAGCCAGTACAACCGCCGCATTCCTTCGATGACCTACGGGGAGGTTCAAGCGCTACATGCCGACGACCTGCGCGACACCATCAGAGCGATCGTTCGGGAGGAGCTACGCAAATTGTTGCCATCCCCTCAGCCTCAAGTGGAGCCGATCGCTGACGCCGTGCGCCAGGAAATCCATCAATATCTGGGAGCACACGAACCAGCGCAGCCTGAGCCACAAGCGATGAGCTATGCTGCTGCAGCGCGTCGTAACGCTCCCCCTCCGCGCCCACGCGAAGGCGCCGCACCGCCGCAGTTCCGACGACAGACACCACCACCGCCGCCGCCGACACCGTACCGCCCACCTGTTGGCCAGCGTTACACCCCGAGGAAGACCGACGTTTGGCGCGCCCCCCGACCACCGCCCACTCTACTACCATTGCGGAGAAGCTGGTCACACATACCGCCGCTGCCAGTACCGACAGATGGGCCTACGCGCTTTCGCCGTCGACGCGCCTCGTCCACAGCGGGGTGAACGACCGCAAGACATCGGCGACTACCTCGCAGGAGCTCAGTGGACGCCCCGACGACCTTCCCGCTCACCGTCGCCCGGCCGCTACATGTCACCGCACCGCCGGCACTACACTGGCCCTAACCGGGGCCGGTCACCTAGCCCCTTACCCGGAAAACTAAGGGCAGCAACCGATGGAGGTGCGGTTGCTGTACGTCGAACTACCGAAGATCCTCCGCCGACGCCGACGACGACGACGCGACGAAACCTGCTGAACACGACGCGAAGCAGACAGAGCACTGCCGACGAAACCTCGCCGACCGAGCTAGACCTGACGACTCAACATCATGGAAGCAGCGCAACAAATCGACGCAGCAGTGATCCGACACCGCGAGCTTACCACAACGCAAGGCGACGGACTAGCGACCTCGACGTTCTCATCGACGGTCACAACGTCACCGCTCTCGTCGACACTGGTGCCGACTATTCCGTCGTCAGTGGGCCATTCGCCGCCAAGCTGAAGAAAGTAAAGACCGCTTGGAGTGGACCCCAAATCCGGACAACTGGAGGTCACCTGATAACGCCAATCGGAGTCTGTACAGCAAGAGTCACTAACAATAATCGGACTTACCCTGCGAGCTTTGTAATCCTGCAACAGTGCTCCAGGGATGTGATACTTGGGATGGACTTCCTAAGTCAACATGGCGCCGTGATCGACCTGAGGTCTGAATCAATAACCCTAACCTCAGAAAACGCACTGCCGCCCTACACGACGCCAGCGACCCATGCTTTAAATCTGATAGAAGAGCAGGTCACCGTTCCGCCTTTCTCCAGCGTCACCATTTCCGTCGGCACCGAAGAACCCGCAGACTTCGAAGGCGTCATCGAGGATGATCAGCACCTTCTCCTGAACCGCCAGATTTGCGTCGCAAGAGGCATCGCCGAGTTGCGTGATGGCAAAGCAAAGGTACTGCTGACAAACTTCAGCCACGAATATAGGCACCTTAACATTGGTACGACGGTCGCCTACATCGAGAAGTTCGTGGACGCCAGCAATGCTTTCGCCCTATCCGATGCTACCGAACCTCCTTCGACGAATCGAGGTCCCGGAATAGATTTCGACGTCAACCCGAGTCTCCCGAAGCACAAGCAAGACCAGCTCAAAAGTCTGCTCTTGCAATTCAAGGACTGCTTCTCGTCGTCGTCAAGAATTCGACAGACCCCAATCGCGAAACACCGCATCATAACAGAGGAAAATGCGAGGCCACTCCGCCATAGCCCGTACCGAGTTTCAACGCGAGAACGCGAGGCCGTAAAGCAACAAGTCGACGAAATGCTACGCGACGACATCATCCAGCCTTCCAAGAGT
>JALIZH010028777.1:0-21710 GCA_030522465.1 Rhipicephalus appendiculatus | reverse complement strand
GCCACCCGCCAGGATAGGGTTAACAGCAATTGAAGGACTGCAGGTAACGAAAACACTGTATGACATCTTGTGTTGGTGTCGATTAGAGTATTTCTTACCTTTCCAGGTCAAACAAGACTATTTACATCTACATAACGATGGACGGGTCATGGTAGATCAAACACTGGATGCATTAGGAGATCTTGCGCGCACTAGTAAAGTACACAAGATGTCTGACATCCTCTATATGGCAGTCAGGTAATTAAGAACTACGTTTGCTACATAAGCCGAAGCGCTGCTTCAGTAATGTTTATAAAACGCGATCCCTTTCAGTGTCCACATTGTATTATAGAAACTCTAGAAGCCACATTAAAGGTTAGAAGTGCACGTCGTGCTGTTTTTGTGGCCTTCGCCGTATAACACCGAATTATTAATGTTACCGATTCATCGCTGGAATGGCTTGATGCTGCATAGGCAGAAGTATTGAGTGGTATGGATGCTATAGTGAAACATACCTTTCTAATCGGAGTGAATGGGTGACGCGAATAGAGTATGGGGACACTGGTAATTCACTATATTGGTCAGTTAAATATTTTTAATAACAAATCGACTTGACCTTCGAGTTCATATTCAATAAATGGTGACCTTCTTTGCTACTATGGGTGCGGTTTCAGTGACTCTTCTTTCTGTCAGTAGACATTCACCGAATAACATATTACAATCTCAACTCACAGTTGCCCATACAGAGAGAGGACTTAAACTTTCGTGAGTGCTTCTTCCAAGACACCAGAGGCCCCAGATCTAGACAATGGCCACTGCCCAGCACTCATCGTTGTCTTGGATTTGGCGAGGGAATGGCTTGTAACAATATTTACAACGGGAGACTGTCTTGAGGCGTGTGATCTGCTGTGATAAAAACAGCGAAGACATAACGTGTGAGCTATGTGGGTGCGCCGTTCAGTAGATGGCTATGTTTTGCAATTACACCCCTAGACATGAAGTTGGGTTGCCGTTGGGTAGATCTGAAAAAGGCCAAATTTGAAGCCAAATTGAACAATAGGAATGTTATGAGTAGAGTTTTTATTACTGAACAATAAATAACATTATTTGGAATAAATAAAACATAAAATAAAGAGCCCAGTATTTTTCCTCTTGCTAGTTCTGCAAACAGCAAGTAAGTAGCAAATAAATTAATAAATTCATATGGGCTGCGCCTGCATGCACTTTTTTCTACATTGAATAGAGCGCTTGCCAAACTAATATTGGGTGAACAACTAAGAAGGAAAAGTGAATGTCGAACCTGCTTTTCCTTGAAGCCGTAGAGTGAAGTTTATACAAAGTTACCACAACACCAGTCCAGCTTGAAGTAGTGAAATCTAGTTTCAGATGAACAGCCCAGCTTCATTTCATTCAACATATCTTTTTCTGAAGTTCGCACGACAACACGCGCTGTGCTTCAGCATTAAAACTGGTGTGCAGCGTCAGCGTAGACGGCGGGCAGCGTCAGATGTGCTCTAGCCATGCCTTTTCTTACATGCGCGCAGCTTCATCACGCCATGTTTGCAGTCGAACCGCTCATTGGGTCCTCGATGCACACCAGCCCGCTGGTGGGGGGAGGACATGGGGGAGGACGCATCCGCAAAAACGGCAGAAAAGGATGGAAACAACGGTTATTCTTTACGCTCGCCTGGTATTTTACCTGCAAGTAATCAGAAAAATGGCCAGTAAATGCGTCAAAATAGAAGTTCGAAATAGCCGGCACGTGTCCATGGTGCCAATCTTAGAGTTTTAATGCCCGAAAGGGCTCGGAAGTAGCCAATTTGGCGCGAAGTAGCCACCAACGGCAAACCTGACATACATACACATTCGAGTTTGCGCGTATTCCGGGTCGTTTGTTAGAATGAGGGCTTGTTCCCCATTTCTAGGCAAAAAACAGTTACTCAAAATAGTTACTACATGTGGGCAATAACCGCAAGCCATTGCGATCAGGCAAACCTCGCACACGAAGCGCTCCCATGTTCTTTCGTTAACTTTGTCGTCATATCTGGCCTTTATGGCAAGCATTTAACTCCTACAGATCCATGTTATTGGGTATATAAAGGTGCATGAAAACAATTGTGATTAAGTCAGTTATAACATGTTTCTGTCTTTTTTAGTGCAGGTCTGGTTAAAATTAGAGGTGGGAAAAATCTTGGTGTTACTTTAGGTAAGTAACACTACAGTACAACACATCTCTGGCGCCATGCGTTCGCCAGATCAGATTATTTCAATCGAGTGTACGAGGCCTGCCCCTATGTTTTCTTTTCAGCTCATTAGAAGAGCGTGATTCCTCCGCTGGCTTTGTCTTTCATCTCTGTGGAAGCTCATTCTTTTGAAGCGAAGCTTTCATTGACTGACCTGTGAAGCTGGTGCTCCAAAAAGCCCTTCTCGTTCGAAAAATAAGCCGCCCTTCCCCTATCGGGAAATGGGGGTAAGCCAAGGGTGTCTTCAAGGGCCAGTTGGTACATGATGCTGACGGGAAACAGCGCAAAAACGGGACGAAGTAAGGATCACACAACACAAGCGCTTGTGTTGTGTGGTCCTTCTTTCTTCGTCCCGTTTTTGCGCTGTTTCCCCCTCAGGGTAAGCCAAGCTTGTCGTGTGCGAGCCTTATCTTCTTTCTTTCTTTCTTTCTTTCTTTCTTTCTTTCTTTCTTTCTTTCTTTCTTTCTTTCTTTCTTTCTTTCTTTCTTTCTTTCTTTCTTCCTTACTTTCTTTCTTTCTTTCTTTCTTTCTTTCTTTCTTTCTTTCTTTCTTTCTTTCTTTCTTTCTTTCTTTCTTTCTTTCGCCTTGTGCAATGCTTCCTCCTAACGCCAGCGTTCGGTTTTACTATTGGCCGCGAGATCGGGCTACAGGTGGAAGCAGTGTTGCCGCGTTAGTGTGGATGGGCGGTCGGCCGCACGCATCCAAATGTACACAGCGGCGCTTCGCCGTGAGCGGTTCGAGTTGGCTGTCGGCGAATAGAACGCGTTGAATCCAGGCTAATCGTGACATGAACGCCCTCCATTGCCACATTTGTGCACGAAGCTGGCCGCGGGTACCTATTATGTGTGAGAGAAGCGCAATCTGCCAAACAATTGGGGGCTGGCATTCGGTGATAGTGGTTATTTGCACTGTGATCAATGTTCTTTCTTATTTCATTTCCACGTGTTTAGTCTGTGTTCTGCCTGTACTACAATATAAGTCGTATTGCGGGACTGAACCAATTAGGTATTTACTTGTTGCTCTAGCAGCTGGAAAAAAAAGAAAGAAAGAGTGCAGTTGAAATATAACATTGGGCACTCTGCTTTTTTGTTTACATGACTAAGTGTACCGCTATAGAAGTGCTTAGCTTGAGGGCTTTTTTACAGCTAACCAGCCTTCGCAGACGCTAGTTCATGCTTTGCGATATCACAAGGATTTCGAAATCATCAACGCTTGGCGAGATGGGGCTGCTAGACTTCCGTATTAAAAACACGACATTTAGTACTTATTTCACTTAGGAGGACTCCAAGTGCACTATGTGATCTTCTTGAACGACAGAGTGGCACCCACATTGAAATGATTCTGGCGAACGAATGGTGCGATTATTACACCTACTGTCATACCTAGCTTTTGCCGCGCCGGTGAGTTCTTTTTGTTTTATTTTGGAACACCACTGATTACGCGCGTCGTTAAAAAAAAAAAAACGGCAAATCCCACGCAATGAGTGAATCGATGTAATGCGAAGCAGAAAGCAAGGAGCAAATCACGCTGTACATAATATGCATGTCATGAAGTACATGTTAGGACCTGTCATTTATGTTCGTCATACAGTCACTTCGCGCGATACCTATTTTGGTGTATATCAAGCTAGCGAACTGCACGCAAGCGCACCATGACCGTGGCATGCAAGTCCTGTTGCACATGACATTTCATGATTTTCATATTATCACTCGCCATTTATGCTCGTTATACAGTCACCTCACGCAAAAGTCAAGGACACTTTGTAAATTCCAATGCGTGTTCGGCGAAAGCTTGTGACCATTCGACTATTTCATGTCTTTTTGTTTACACTCTCAGTGGTATCGCACACAAACGGAATGTGTGCGCGTTTTCTTTTTAATTTTTTTACCGCGAATCGCAGCCAGACGCGAGACTAATCTGCCTCCGTTTCGCATGTGTTCGTATTCTCGCGCGTTGTGCATCCTGCAGACGCCATCCGCCTTCCAGCGCTTAAATTGACGGACACTTTATAAATTCCAAAGTCTGTTCCGCGAACCCCTGTGCCCATTGAGATGGGGTCGGTCGGAATGGAACGCGATGCGCGTGTCTTCCTGCTTGCATGATTGGACACGCTGGGCACAGCGACGCTACGCAAGCAAGGCGCGAGCGCTGTAGAGTCCGACGCGACCGGCGTCCGTTCGCGCGCCCCGGCGGCCACCTGGCACCGTGCAAGGGCACGGACGGGCGGACGGACGGACGGACGGACGTGAGCATCAGACATTAAAAAATTTCGCCTCAATACCAAATTTGGTGCATATCAAGCTAGCGAAACGGCCACGAGGGTGCCATGAGCGTGGGATGCAAGTCATGTCGCACATGACATATCATGATTTCCATATTACCACTTGTCATTTATGTTCGACATACAGTCACGTCACGCAATACGAAATTCGGTGTATATCAAGCTACCGAAACGGCCGTCAGCGCACCATTAGCGTGGCATGTAAATCATTTTGTAATGACATGCCCGTCGTGATTTGCATATTAACGCGATAGCGTTAAAGAGCTCGTCTCGCAGAAATTCCGGCGGCGGCGTCGGCGTCGGTGTTTGCGTCGGTGTCGGCGTCGGCGGCGTTGGTTGTGTGCGAAAAATCATCATCTTGTCCATGACCGAAAAATCGAGAAAGATGCAAATAAAATAAATAATAAAAAAATCCGGGTCCGAGTGAGGATCGAACCCAAGCCGTCTGCGTGGCAAGCAGGTGTTCTACGACAGAGCCACGCTTCTGCTTGGAATTCCATTGAAAATAACTTTCTCTGCTTGGAAATGCAGTGAAAATAACCTTCATGCTTTACAAACACACGCGTCCGGTATACAGGCGTCACAATACAATATGTTATATCATATTATTATTGCGCGTTACAAGCGTACAGTGCCATCGGGCGTCAGAACATGGGAATGTCATGACGACATCGTGGTTCAAAGCCAGTCACCCAATACAAAAGGCACACACGTTACTGCGCGTTTTCCCTTAAGACCACGTAGTGGGTGCATAGCCAATTCGAACAGATTCCCCGCTCATAATTGCTCGCCGTCTAAAGCATGCTACCCATTACATAGTATGCACTAAGTGATTGAAGTATGCACTAGGTACAGGATATCGCTATCGCGTTCAACTCTTAAAGGCGAAGCTTAAGGGTCCCTCAATTTTACCACCTGTCACTTATGTTGGTCATGCGGAAATGTCTCATCGCACCAATTTTTGGATATATCAGTTTACGAAAATCCGATAGGAACAGGGACGCGCGATATCTGCGAGCGCTTCCAGTCACGTGCTCAAAACGCCGCGTTAACCTAGGTGACCTAGGCGGCCCGCCAACGGCGTCGGGAGCTTCGGCTAAGCTTCAACACGGCTTCGACTAGAAACTGGATTTTAGCTCGAGTCACATGGTTCCGCCTGCGCCATGTTCCTCGGGGAACGGGTGTCACGTTCGGCTGGCGCAGTAATCCTCTATCTCCGAGTTCGCGGAATGCCGTATCCGTTCACCTGTGAGTCGGAGAATCGAGGCCACCAGTGGAAGATACCATTAACAAGCAGGGGCGTAGCCAGAAATTTTTTTCGGGGAGGGCACCTCCTTGATTTCGGGTGGGGCACCTTCTTGAAATTGTCATTTTTCGCGCTGTATGCCATGGCGAAAAAAAATTCGGGGGGGGGGGGGGGGCACGTGCTTGGTGTGCCGCCCCCTGGCTTCGCCACTGTTAACAAGCCACCCCGTCAGGCTAAGGAGAGGCCGCTCTCTCGGGCGCGCGCAGTTTGTCCCCGTAGGAATGTGGCGAGGGGGACGAAGCGGGCGTGCTCTCCCGTCGGGGAATGCTGAGTGAAACCGCGTTGCGCAATAGGAGGAGGAGGAGAGGTTGAGGAAAGGAAAAGATGCAACTTCTGCAGCCTTAGTTGGGAGCACGCCCCAAGACAATATCGTGGCGACGCACTGCCGGACTGTGCTCGTCTTTCGAAGTGGCTTCACAATCTCGACAGCCGAATCAATGCCATCGAAAAAAGTCATGTGGCAGCACAAATTTAGCAGCGGAGCTGAACAGCATTCGGTAACAGTGGTATTTAGGCACAGTTAAGGTATGACTGGTTTCTTTTCTCAAGCGAGCCCAATAAACGAGCAATGCATCCGACCTTTCAGAATGCATTGAACCGTGCAACGCTATTTCGACCTAAAAGTAAAACGCGCAACGTCAAAACTCGCGAATGCAACATAATGTGCGATTTCATTTGCGTCTTCATCAACACAAAATCAATAGCAACAAATGTATGCAGCATTTTCGTGTGAGCTTTGTTTGGACGCGAGACGAGTTTAAAAACCCCGCGCTTGATTGACGTACTTCCCAGCCAATCAATCACCTACTCAATCAGCTTAAAAAAACGTGGTTGATCCCTCCGTCATAGGAATCGGTATAACACGAAAGTGAAGCTTGTCCTTTCAGAAGTAGTTGAATGTTTACTGTAAATTGATATAAGAGAGCTTGCACAATGTCTGTTGGTGTTTTACAGTTATAGCACCGCTTAACGTGGATGCATCCACGTTGACGCTTGGTGGTACATCTGTATCCCGACGACTAACGTCCATGATCAATGATTAAACAAACCCTTGTGGTCAAAGATACTTGTGGTAGCTGTACGGTGAGAGCGGAATCATATGGTACATTCGACTGGTCGTTTGAGAGCGCTTTGACTTGTTTGAAAGCGTTGAATTCAACAGCGTTAAAACCCTTCAACGAGAACAAACTGTTATGCAAGTCATGTTTCTCCTTCCTGATCATGTTTTGATCTGATAATGTTAGACGCAACGCTTAATTGCTATTTTACATAATTTTTCAGCGCCTGCGGAGGCGCTCGAAAACGATTAGTCGAATGTACCAATAGAAAGCGGTGTGACAGCCAGAAGTGCGTCACTGATAGGAAGCCAGACTTGGCCTAAGGTCGCCTACTCGCGGCATGATTGAACAACGCTGCCCGACCAGGGGCGCTATTTTGTAAGCGTTCTAGCATAAAACGGGGAGGAGGATCGAACAAAAAGAGGAGGGAAGCAAACAGCCAATAGGCGAGCTGGGGGGGGGGGGGGGGGGGTTCAGGAATGTATGCAGTGCATTAGGAAATGTATAATTATTATAACTGAACATCAATATTCAGAGGCATTGTTTTTCGCAGCTTGAAGTTGAAGAGCTCAGTGACTTTGACAATTAACTTCTGTTAATGTCTTGACGTACCGCCAGGTGGTGTCGCAGTGGCGCTGGCCCCAACGCTGTTTAAACCAATGCTTCTAGTATTATCAGTATTAGTGCACTTGTAAAATTCAAACGGCGCGACATTTCGAACCGTTACCGAGTTGTCGAAATAGCGCAGCAATCGAGAAGAGGTCCGCGCTTTCCCGACAACCAAAGGGCGTTTCTGCTCTCATTTATGGAGCGGCATCCCCAGTTAGCCTTACGCGCTAGCGAGCTCACCCACGAGTACACAGCAGCGGACAGGCGTCAGCTGTGAGGCGGTAGAGAGATGCGCGAGAAACCCACTCCTCCGGCCCCACCGCTTACGTTTCGATCCAAGCCGAGTCGTCCGCGGAGCCATACTATCGATAGAACGACGCCCGAGCCCGTTATAACAACCTCCTCTCCGTTCTATGCACATTTTGTGGCTATTCGCACGTCTTGACCGTCGGAATAGCCTCATAGCCTCGACCAATCGCGCATGTCTTTCCCTCCTCTTTTTTGTTCGATACTCCTCCCCGTTCTATGCTAGAACGCTTACAAAATAGCGCCCCAGAGGGAAGCGCAACGCACGTCGTGTTTTCCCCGTTGGCCGGCTGCGATTTTTCGCGGGGTGAGGAACGCTCAAGTAAGGCCACGCGAAGCACTCGCGCGTCCCAAAGCTATTTTAAAGACGATAGTCTTTCTTGGGATACCTAAACGGAGAAATTTTGGTCTGTCTGTCTGTCCGTCTGTCTGTCTGTTCCTCTGTTTGTCGGCACGTCGCACGATTCAGCGGCTGGCCAAAGTTTGACTGCTTTCTGAACGCCCAGCCAACTTGATCAGTCGTTTTTGTGCATACTTGTGAACATTGTCGATCAAAAAAGCAAATATTACGCATATCTGAGGCGCAACAACAATACGGAATTATTAAGTGGTGTGTTCTTTTATAGAAAATACATAAATACTTAATTCTGAAGACCCTAGTGTTTCTTAGGCTGCGCTGAAAATGCGTGCTGCCTTGCAAAAGCGAAGAGCCGTCGTCTATCTCCGAGGTCGCGCGAAGTGCCGCGTGTTTCATCCGACGCGCGATAGCTGGCGCAGTCTGCCCTCGTCGCTGCAAACAAGAGAATCTCTTTTCGTGGTCGCTCTGAGCGCCTTCTCAGCTTTTTACACGCTGCCAAAAACACCGCGCTTGCGGCGAGAAGACGCTTGGTCATGCCAGGACGGAAATGGTCGAGAACAGCATCACAGGTGGCCGCGGATGAGACCGGCAGAAGACTATCGTCTTTCGATGACATTTGCAGCGAAGCACGCAGATACGCGGCCAATTTTTTTGGTATGGACGGATGCTACGAGCGAGGCCGATGCTAGGGGTAAGGTCGCCACCTGGCAGTGTGTTAATGCGTCGACAAAATTGCACTTTTCCTATTCGAAACGCGCCGAATAGGACGGACGCGTAGAAACGACGTTTTGAAGGAACTAATCGTGCGTTTCACGGTCATAATACATTACTTCACTTTAGCAAGATCATTGTGAGAGGACAGTGGTAGATATAAAAGGCTTTTTTTTTAAGCCGGTAGAGTATGTTACAATGGCGCAGTGGATAGCGTGCCCGGAATATGTTGTCGCTGACCAAGAGGTCGTAGGTTCGTCTCCCGTTGACCAAACTTTTTTTCTTAGTCTTCTGATCATGCGTATTTTTTCTACGTCATTTCCGTGACGGAAATAGGTCACTCAAATCTTGGTGGTTCCCGGCATAAAAAACTTTCGTGTTAAAAAACTGCCGCGTTTCTTCACTCTAATTTTGTGGTCCGGAAAAACCTATGTTTCTCTGTGTTTCATTTTGTTGCAAACAATTGTGCTCTTCTGTGCTCCCCCACTGCGATCCTCTCTCCTCGGCACGTTGTGTACTCTTTACCAGAAACTGAAACAGAAGTGATGAACCCGGGAAGTGGCAGTCAAGCGTAGGTTGTTTCGAACATATACGACGCGCTCCTGACGCAAGCGCTGACTTGCTTTGGTTCTTTGTAGGGACAATACAACAATTCAAACCAGTCGGGTAGACTCTTAGTTATAAGGTCAGCCGTGGAAACTAAAGCGATCCGTCCGCCCATTATTTTGCAAGGTCCCTCAACGACTCAATTTCGCGGCCCTTTCAACAGCAGTACAAGCCCGCAAAAGACAACATCGAATGTACACTCATGCGAGTAAGAAATTTCAGCACTCACCTCGTGTGCAAATATCGTGAGCTTCGAAAATCACTGACGCCGCACGCCTATATTGCCGAGGAACACGTTAACGCAAGCCTTCCTTAGTTTCATGCCGCCAACCAAGTACCGCAAAAAAAACAGAGACTGTGGAATGTGGCATTATTTTGCGCATTATCACATTTTATGGCACTTAAAATATATGCAGTACTAGGTTAAGTGTGAGAAGCATTTTTCAAATAACTGTTTTATTTTTCAATAAACATGCCCACGTGACCAAAATTTCGGTGTGTGAGGGCTCACGCTTCCAAAAAACAGAAAATTTCATTTTTTTCGTGAACTTGTTTCTGTCAACGGCGTAAAACTGATATTTTAACACGAAAGTGTTTTATGCCGGGGTCCACCGAAATTTGAGTGACGTGTTTCCGTCACGGAAATGACGTCGAAAAAATAAGCATGAACAGAAGACAAAGAAAAAAAAGTTCCGTCAACGGGAGTCGAACCTACGACCTCTCGGTCCGGGACAAGAGATGCCGGGCACGCTATCCACTGCGCCATGGTCTTTTTTTTTCTTTATTTCCGGTTGGACGTCACACGCACGGGGACAAGAGAAATATATTACAATACACCAGAAACATAGAAAACACGAATGACACAACAAAAAAGACACAAAAACGCCACCACGGCCTTCAAACACTGATAAATAATATTACTACTTAAAATTCCTTCATATTAAGCAGGGCTTCTACCCTTCACAACCATGAAGGAACACATTCATTTGTTTTTTCTACCTCGATAAACTTTTTATACTTTCTTTAAAATACTCTCTTGCTGGTCTCCTGTCAGGGTCACAGTAAAGTCCAGCCATTCGAAAGCGCCATATACTGTGCAAGGCAGTCATCATGATTAAGTCGAATGGTAATCCGTCCTCATTCTCTATCGCTAAATACCTAATTCCATGAGGGTCTAACGGAAATTCTTTTTTAATAGTCCTTTGCAAAACATCCCAAAAGTATACCCCCTCCCAACAGTGTAGAAAAACGTGGTCAATTGTTTCCGGTTGGTTACAGATTAGACAGTCGGATCCCCATGGCATAAAAAAACCTCTTTCCCCGAGAAAGGTTCTGATTGGAAGTGTGCCGGTGTCTAATTTGAAGAAGAATGTTTTTTTTTTTATTTGGAGATACTTGCATTTGTTTAACGCGTTTAAGTACATTCTGACCCTTGCGTGCGGTATATAGCGCTCTGTACATTGGGATGGGGAGCACAGTGTCACATAAATCCTTATAAAGTTTTTTTCTTTCCAACAGACCACAGGTATTCTGTCGAAAAACGGACACTCAAAAATCGAACGCTGGCCACAACTTCCTTCGTATAGCCTTGTACTGCACCTGCCATCACTTGAGTGCTCACAACGAACTGTGGCAACAGTCTGCGTAATCTTATCTGACACAGAGAGAGAGAGAACAACTTTATTAAAAATAAACGAACCCCCAGTCCGGGTCCACTAATAAAAAGCAAGGCTTAGCCATCAGACAGGCCTAAAAGTTTTAAATGTCCCAGTAGTGCCTTCATGATGTCTGGGGAGGAGTCCGCCAGCCACTCCTCCAGGGTCGCAGGTCTTAGATTGGTGGGTATGTGTTTAAGGCTCTCGCCCATGGCTGCACGGCCGCTCGGACAATCCCACAGAACGTGAGCGTTATCCGGGTAGCCGCCGCATGCCACGCAGGCAGGAGACCCGTCCTTGCCTTGTATGCTCAATGTGGGGTGTCATTAAAGAGTGAGTTTGGGCGCGCCTCATCAGGACTGCCTCGCGTCTCGTCATGGAGTGAGGTGGATCGGGATAAACCCTGCGGTTGTTGCGCATCTCGTGTAATCGTTCGCGCCTGTCTAAACGTGCCATAGCGAGTAATTCGGTTCGTTTCAGGGAATCCGGCCACCACAGGGGAGGGCCCGGGAGACTTACACGGGACATGGCGTGTGCCACTTCATTCCCTCTGATCCCCGAGTGACCAGGTATCCACTGTATTCGAACACGTAACGAAGGGTGGGCTTCTAAGTGCTTCGTTAGTGTGCTGTAATGCGCGTCTGGAATGTCACCTGTCGCGAAGGCTCGACAGGCTGCTTGGCTATCTGTGCGTATCAGTAAACAACGGGCATTTGGGTTGGGTACGGTAGCTGCCTCTACTATGGCCGTGATTTCTGCTATGCATTGCGTACTGATGTTATGATGGAAGCCCCATGACAGTGGTAGTCCATCGGAAGCTATGCCCGTTCGAAAGCCCTCGCCGGTCTGAGACGGAGATGCGTCCGTGTACAAGATCCACTCTCCTGTGGTTTCTTGGAGATGTTGGACTCGCGCTTCGCGTCGTCCTGTTTGTGTGTCTCGATCCATGTGCCGCGGTACTGGTTCGACGGTGATCTGGTCGAGCGTCGCCCATGGGGGGCCGGGTTGCTTCAAATGCGACAGGCGGCTAACTAACTGCTTGATGAACAGATGTGATAGCCCAAGGCCTCCGCTCTTCACCCGTCTAAACAAATTCGTACGACTGCACCTTTCCCAGTTGGACGCCACACAAATATTGCAAACACCCTATGTAATTTTTTGCACATTGACCCGTGAACAGCACAGCACTTGCATCACATACCACAGCTTAGACACAAAAAACCAGTTGCATACAGTAGCCCTAGCAAACATGGACAGATAAGTTGCTTTCCACCTACTCGCTTTCTCGCTTATTTCTTTTGTCTGTTGTTTCCAATAGTCATCAGTATTTTTGTATAACTCGAGCGGAACCCCAAGATATTTAACTGGCGTTGTTGTCCATTTAATAGCAGCAAATAGTTCAGGGGTTTAACGCCACGATCCATGCCAAAACCCGAGGCACTTACCCCAGTTTACATGGCTTCCTGTAAGTCAGCGAAACATTTAGAAAGTCTTAGTGATTCTACAATGCCTTCATAAGAAGTACTACATATCGCAACATCGTCAGCATACGCGAGTATTTTGACCTCTGAGGATTGTAATCGAAACCCATTAATGATATTGTTCTGTAGTATCGACAAACATAACGTTTCAATTTAGATGCAAAACAACAGTGGACTAACAGGGCATCCTCGACGAACTGAACGCTCAATTTTAATGGGTTGCCCCGATGTCTTGTTGATCATTAGTCTTGAACTACCATTCCGATATACCAGGGCAACACTGTCCACAATTACCTTACCAACCTTAATGTGCTGCATTACTGCAAACAAAAGAGCATGGGCGACACAATCAGACGCTTTCTCCAGATCCAGCTGGAGTACGGCCACGCGAGCTTGAGTAATGTCAACACATTCTAGAAGAGACCGCATTCTATGAACATTTGTTACTATGGTACGACCTTTGATTCCACACGTTTGGTGTGGACCGACAATATCTTTTTATTACTGACTGCAGTCTAGCAGCCAAAATTTTCATTAATATCTTGTAGTCTACATTTGTCAATGCGATTGACCTGTACGCTGTGACGCGCCTAAGCTTTGCAACCTCATTTGTCTTCGGGATCAATACAGTACGTGATCCACCAAACGACGGTGGTAATGTTTTTTTCCTCATATGCCTCGTTAAAAACGCCGGCGAGTATAGGAGACAAGTCATTTTTAAGACACTTGTACCACGCGGCACAAAGACCACCTGGTCCCGGAGACTTGCCAGGATTTAACTTATCAATCGTCCGTTCAACTTCAGATACAGATATAGGTAATTCTAAAGCAATTTTGGTTTCATCACTCAGTTGTGGCATGCGTCCCAAATATTCTGCTTTAAATATTTCTAGCTTGACCTGTCTGCATGCGAAAAGGTTTTCGAAGTGCCTTGAAAAGACACATAAAATGCTGTCGGTATCGGTTACTCCGTGACCGCCGTCCTCTATTGTTTCAATGTGATTCCTTCGAGCGTTAGTTTTTTCCAATCCCAACGCTCTTTTGGTAGGCGTCTCTCCAGCAGCTAAAGCCTCAGCCCTAGCACGAACGAGTGCACCGCGGTAGCGTTCCTCGTCATGCAGTTCAAGTTCCTGCTTAATATTGCGTATGTCACTTTTAAACACTGCCGGCTGTTGGCACTCCAAGTCAATTAACTGCTTGAACTCTTCCCATTGTCCTGCAAGTTTAACTTCATTGTTTATTTTTATTTCATTGATGCACTTCATTACCTGATCTAAAAAACATTCATCGGTGATTAATTGGAATTCATCTTCAACAGCTCCCACAAAAAACTTCCACCTTTTGTTTTCTCTCCAATATCACATTTAACGAAACAATGATCGCTGAAGGAAATTGGGTTGACAGCATAGGTCTTACAGTGTGCGATTATTTCAAGCGACACGTTAATGCGGTCTAGGCGAGCATGGCTAGTCTCCTGAAATTGCGTGAAACGCACTTCTCGCGTCCCCTCCATACAGCCACCTACGTCTTCTAATTTATATTCGGTAATTATGTCAGCTAGCATCCTGCTACTCTTATCGCGCAAGACGCATCCGTTTGATCGGTCTCGCGCATTAAGGACGCAGTTAAAATCACCTAGTAAAACCGACTTTCTTTCCAAACTGAAGTGCTCTTTTAGCTGCGAAAAAAAGAGCGTGGGTTCCTCGCAAAGGGTCGGTGCATATATACACACAATACGCCACTGATATTCATTAAAAACTAAATCACAGGAAACCAATCTACCAGACGGGCAAGAGAAGATATCTTGCACTCCTAGACCCGTTAACTACTTAATGAACAAGACACAGCCTACAGACATCCCTATTGCATGACTTACAATTGCATAGTAACGCGCCGTGAACCTCAGCATCATGCCCCGGGTCTCCTCGTCACCGTGAACTTTTGTTTCTTGTACAGCTAGTACATCCGGATGGTGATGGCTCTGTTTCCGCTTGGCAGCGAGACCTCGAACATTTAGCGTTGCCACTCTTAGTGTCGGTACAAAAGTCATGGCTACACAGTGAAGTTAGCCCGGGGCATGATGCTTACCTTCAGCGTCTAGATCGTAGCTAGACATCTCCGGAGCCTCCAGGTGGAACCGTGCCACTGCAGGGCGGTGGCCGCCTGTGATTGCCAAAGTCGGGCTTGGACGCAGCCTTGTGCTACTGCGTCGGAACGAAGACGCCTTCGCAGGAGGCCCATCCCCGTGCTTTCCACAGGACCCCTCGCTCGCTCCTGCAGACTGTTCGTGGGGTCTTTTGCTGGGGGAGCCGACATTGGTGCTTTCGCTTCTTCACTGGAAGTTCTTCGGTCGATTCCGTGGCCGCGGGTGCTTCGTTGGGGTACTTGTGCCTCCTTCCTCGGTTTGGCACGCTGGCTCTTGCGTAACCTCACCAGGTCCCTTGTCAGCTTGTACTGTTGGCCCCTCTCCGCCAACTGGTGCGGCTGTACATACTGAAGTATCTGTGTTCACCAAGTCACCAGCCCCTTTCGCAGCTGTTGTATATAAAACGTCGCTATTGACTACGGCGCTATGAGGTGGCACGCGCTGAGCGGCCGCCGCACAGAGAAGGAAGAAGATGGAATAAACAGCAATGACTCCGTTTATGCTGTCATTTATTATGCACGATATAACATATTTTGGCGACGAAGATTCACCAGCCCATGTGCTACCGGCTTGAACCTCATCTGTGCCTTTGTCTCTTGCCTGTCGTCTTCTACGATGAGTATTTCGGGGCTGCAACCACCACCTCCGTTCCTGTCGTCACCTGGACACCCAGACATTCCATGGGAGCAATGGATCCAGTCTTTCAATATCTACATGATTGCTTCGGGCGCCTCCGACCTACCTGCCATTCTTCGGAAGGCGATCCTGCTGAACTGCTCGGGCTTGGAAGGACTACGGATCTTACAGATTCTGAAGACAACGGACGACCCGTGCCTTGTGGCTGCGAGCGCTGCGGGAGGGACGTCTCCTGGCCCTGATGAGTTCGACCGCGCCATCGCGACGCTGGAAGGTCACTTCAAGAGCACGGTGAATGTTACTGCAGCGCGACACCGTTTCCGTCGACGTACGTAAGCCCCAGGTGAGACTGCGGCTGAATACGTCACCGCGCTGAGAAGTCTCGTAGGAGCATGCAATTTCGGTGACCTGGCGGACGACATGATACGCGACCACCTTATAGAGAAAAATACAAGCGGGTACTTACGTGAACGCCTTCTGCTGGAAGAGTCTCTCACGCTTTCTAGGGCTCTTACCATTGCGAAACAGCACGATCAAGCGACTAATGAGGCAAGAGGACTTGCACAAAATGACTCACCAGTTCATCTTGTTAAAGATGCTAATACTTCAAACCACAGAGAAAAGCATTGTCGCGCGTGTACTTGCTGTAACATGCAAAGTAAATATCGCAGAGCTCAAAAGACGAAGAATGCTATCGTTGTGGCTCTACGGCGCCCCTTGCAAATAGCTCTCAGTGCAAGGCCAAGGCACATAAGTGCCGAAAATGTGAGAAAATTGGCCATTTTGAAAAGATGTGCAAGTCACTACGAAAGTTTGAGAGAAATGTTCAGCATGTCGCGGAAGATAACGATACAGCTGACTCAGACGACCACCTGAGTGTTTGTCAAATTTGGAGCCGTAAGAAGGGGAGTTACGCGGCGTTGTAAATTGAAGGAATTTCTGTGCTATTCTTGATCGATACAGGATCGTCGGTTTCGATCCTTGCTCAAGAAATTTACCAACGTCATTTTTCTGAAGCTTATCCACTGAAGTCTACGTCCGTCCAACTTCTCGATTATTCTAAGTCAGCAATTCCTATACAAGGCAGTTTCATTGCTTCGGTCTCATTCCATGGCCGATGCACTTCTGTCCTACTTTACGCTGTGCCTGTAGGAACAACCATTCTTGGATTAGATGGCATTGAGGCTCTGGATATGAAAATTCAAGGGTCGCCGCTCAGGTGTCTTCTAATGACGCAAGAAACTCCTGTGTTACCTCCGGAATTACGTTCCGAGTTTGAGCACCTATTTGCAAAAGAGCTGGGAACTGTGAAAGGTTTCACTCACAAGGTCAGAGTTCGCGCGTCTGCACAACCGGTGGCCAGCAAGCTGCGACGACTACCACTTGTCATTCGCGAGCAAGGCCCGGCAGAAGTTCAAAAATTAGAAGCTCAGGGCATCATTGAGCGCGTCGACTCTTCAGAGTAGGTCTCGCCTATTGTCGTAGCCAGAAAAAAAAGACGGCTCGATTCGCATGCGCGTTGACTTACGGTAGCCAAACAAAGCTGTGGTAGTGGACAGTTTTCCTTTGCCACAAACTGAGGAACTCCTGAACAGCTTGACTGGGGCACAACGTTTCTCGAAGCTGGATTTAGCTTCTACATATCACCAGTTCAGAGAGCCGTGACCTTACCACATTCATAACGCATGACGGACTATTTCGCTTCAAGAGGGTTTGTTTCGGACTGGCATCGGCGCCCTCAGCGTTTCAAAAAATGATGCATATGATCCTTAAAGGGTGCAAATGTGTCCTATTCTACATTGATGACATCATTGTGTATGGGCGCTCCCGAGAGGACCATTTGGGCAATTTGCGCGCTGTTCTGAAACGTCTTTCTGATGCTGGCCTCAGGCTCAACCACAAATGTGTTTTTGACGTGGCGGAGCTGACTTTTCTAGGGCACGTTGTGAGCGCCAAAGGATTATTTCCGTTGATCTCATCCATTGAGGCGATAACCAAAGCACCATCACCTACAAATATTCACGAACTCCGCTCATTGCTGGGACTTGCAGGCTTCTACTCCAAGTTCATTCCTCATTTTTCTGATGTTGTCGAGCCAATGCGTGCCTTGCTACGAGGAAATGTGCCTTTCGCTTGGAGTGCGGCAGCAAAAAACAGTTTGGAGCGGCTGAAATCTCTGCTCACATCTTGCGAAGTCACGGACCATTAAGGATTGCGCGCTGGTCCTCACGGTTGCTCTGCTACAACTATACTGTCGAATACAGAAAGGTTAGCGAAAACGTTGTGGCTGACGCTCTTTCCAGGTTACCCGTGCAAAGTTTAATCCGCGATGCACCAGAAGAAGAATTTATATGTTTGTTGTCTCCAGTAGTCACAATGCAAGAACTTCAAGAAGCAAGTGCCAATGATCAGGTTATCTGTGAAGTTAAGCACTTCACGACTACATCTTGGTCTGACAAGAAATCAGTGTCAAAAAGTGTTGCTGCCCTACTTCTACGTAAAAGATGAACTGTCTGTCGTAAATGACATCTTATGCCGGGGTGACAGGATTGTCGTGCCTGCAACTGTGACACGCCGCCTTATGGATCTGGCCCACGAGTCACACCCAGGCATTAGTCGTACCAAAGCTCGCCTGAGAGAGTCCTACTGGTGGCCACGCATGGATAGCCACATTGAAGAACTGGTGCGCACATGTGTGATTTGCCAGTCTTGTGACAAGTCCGCACGTACATCTGCAGCGCCCCTGCAACCCGTTCCTCTTCCTGACACAGCCTGGGAGAAAATTGCCATGGACATCGTGGGACCTTTCACGCAAGTTTCAGCCGACTGCCGGTTTGCCATTACTGCTATTGACTATCATAAGTGGCCTGAAGTGGCTTTCGTCCGAGATGCGACCACGTCTACAGTGAAGAAGTTCTTACTTGAACTTTTTGGACGAGAAGGATACCCACGTGGTCTTGTATCCGATCATGGACCACAGTTTTCTTCAGCAAGCTTCAACGAATTTCTCACAGAACGCGGAATAACGCATTACAACTCCTCTGTGTACCACCCGGAAGCTAACGGATTGGTGGAGAGATTTAATAGGGTGCTGAAGTCATACATTCAACTAGCTCTGTTTGAACATCGTGATATATGAACAGCCATGCTTGATTATTTGCAAATATATCGCTGTATGCCTCACGCAACTACTGGAGCGGCACCCGCTGTTCTTCTTCATAGACGCCATCCTCGCACAAGAATTGACATAGTGGGATTGCCTGACAAATGTTTCAGCACGGATCCGTCAAGGGCGATTGAGAAGTTGCGAGAGCGCGTAAGAAACAAGCAACGGATGTCGAAGAGTTACACCGATGAAAAGCGTGGAGCCAAGGAGCCCAGTTTCGTCATTGGGGATTACGTGCGGGTAAAGTTATCTGCAGTCCATGGCAAGCTGTCTCCACAATTCTCCGCGCCCAAGAAGATCATTGAAAAACGGGGACCGGCCTCGTACCTTTTGGAAAATGGGCGAGTGTGGAACGCATCCAAGTTAGCAGCTGTTCACCATGGAGCTGTCAACAAAATGAAATCCGCCACCTTTGCTGTTATGAACTGGTCACCGGCATCTGATCAGTCATATATACCTGACTCACCAGGAGCGGATAGCCATGACCCTGGATCATCTGCTGCAGAGAGCACGCAAGTTTCACCCAAAGTGTCAGGATGTGATGCGTGCGTAAGAAGAAAACTCCGAAGAAGTTGAAGGACTATTTTAGACAGTAAAGTTTTGTTTTTTTTTGTTAGTTTTTTTTTTGTGTTGTTTTTTCGCGAAAGGGGATATGTTGTATATAAAACTTCGCTATTGACTACGACGCTATGAGGTGGCACGCGCTGAGCGGCCGCCGCACAGAGAAGCAAGAAGATGGAATAAACAGCAATGTCTCCGTTTATGCTGTTATTTGTTATGCACGATATAACAGCAGCGTCCTTGGCCTCCGTCGCGTCCATCACCGACTCTGCTGTGTCTTCACCTTCGGCGGGCCCGATCGCCGATGTGTACGTGCGCATGCGCTCATCTTCACTGTGGCCGAACCGACGACAGCGTGAGCATCGGGGTACCTTACCCTCCCTTCTGACGTGGGCGGTACCTTGGCAGCGCAAACACTGCATTGGCCGACCAGGTGCAACCACAAGGGCCAATTCACCGGCTACCCTGGTTTGGTGCGGGATATCTTCCAACTTCACGCCGCTCTTGAGCTTAAGTAGGACGGAACGCGTGGTCGACCCCTTGTCGCTGACTCCTTGGACACGCCAACGCTCCCGGGTGACTTGAATAACTTTCTGAAAAGCCGCTGACGCCGTTCGCAAGTCTTCATCGGCGACACCATAGAGCAACCAATGAAGACGCAGCCGCACCTGCTGATCTTGGGGGGTAACACAATGATGCAGCGTCGCCCCTTAACTTTCAGCTCCTTCACGTCCAGCAAACGTTTCGTAGCGTCGGCGTTGCTCATGGTGACAGGCCAGACATGATTTATCTGGTAGGACCCCAGGGCCAACATCTCCGGCAGCAGTCCCGTAGGGCCAAGCGCGTCTCGGAAATCTTCCACTCGATACGGCCTGCCTCGCACATCGCCATGTAAAAACGCAGTGTTTTGCGCGACGCGTCCCTTTGGCAGTGGGGGCAAAATAATCTGGTATCCTGCGTCTCCATCTTCGTTCATCCTGTTTCCGCGGCTAGTCTGTGCCTCAAACGCCGCTCCTTTCGGAGCACATGATTCCCGCGTGCGACTCGTGTGAGTGCCGACGAAGGAATGACTGCGCCACGGTCACATACCCTGTAGGCTTTAAATATAAGCCTTTTATATCTACCCTGAACTCCACGTTTAATTCCTTCAAAGCGTCGTTTCTACGCGTCCGTCCCATTCGGCGTGTTTCGAATACAAAAAAACCGGCAGATCCCACGCACTGTGGGAATCGATGTAATGCGAAGCAGCCAGCAAGAAGCAAATCATGCTGTACCTAATATGCATGTCATTATTAAGATGTTAGGACTTGTCATTTGTGTTCATCATACAGTCACGTCGCGAAATACAAATTTTGGTGTATATCAAGCTAGCGAAGTGGACGCAAGCGCACCATGAGCGTGGCATGTAAATGGCATTGTAGATGACATGCATACCGAGATTTTTATGTTACCACCTGCCACTTATGTTCGCTTAATTTTTTACCTCGAATCGCAGCGAGACGCGAGACCAATCTGCCTCCGTTTCGCATGCGTTCGTATTCTCGCGCTGTGCGCATCGTGCAGATGCCATCCGCGTTCCAGCGTTTAAATTGACGAACACTTTGTCAATTCCAAAGTGTGTTCCTCGAACGCCTGTGCCCACTGAGACGGGGTCGGTCTGAATGGAACGTGATGCGCGCGTCTTTCTCCATGCATGATTAGACGCCGGGCACAGCTACGCTACGCAAGCAAAGCGCGAGCGCTGTAGAGTCCAACGCGACCGGCGTCCGTTTGCGCGCCCCGGCGCCCACCTGGCACCGTGCCAAGGCACGGCTGGAAGGACGGATGGACGGACGGACGACCGGATGGACGGACGTGAGTATGGGACATTAAAGGCTTTCGCCTTAAAAGTTTGAAGTATATCAGGCTGGAGAGACGGCCACGAGAGTGTCATGAGCGTGGCATGCAAGTCATCTTGCACATGACATGTCATGATTTTTATATTACCACTTGCCAATTGAGGTCGTCATACAATCACGTCACTGAATAGCAAATTTGGTGTATATCGGTGCAGCGAAACGGCCACGAGAGTGTCATGAGCGTGGCATGCAAGTCATGTTGCGCATGAAATATCATTATTTCCATATTATCACTTGTTATTAATGCTCGTCATAGAGTAACGTCTCTCAATACCAAATTTGGTGTATATCAAGCTAGCGAAACGGCCGCGAGCGTGCCATGAGCGTGGCATACAAGTCATGTTGCACATGACATGTCATGATTTCCATATGACCACTTGGCTTTTATGTTCGTCATACAGTCACGTCACGCAATACCAAATTTGGTGTATATCAAGCTAGCGAAACGGCCGTCAGCGCGCCATGAGCGTGGCATGTCAATCATGTTGCACATGACATGTCATAATTCTTGTATTACCACTTGTCATTTATGCTCTTAATAGAATCACGTCGCTGAATACCATATTTGGTGTATATCAAGCTAGCGAAACGGCCACGGGAGTACCGTGAGTGTAGCATGCAAGGTCCTGTCGGCGAGCGCGCGCTGCAGCGGCTTTCCGAGCCCTCCGCTATAACAGCACCATCTATTATCTTTAATCATCAACTTATAC
>JALIZH010028774.1:0-49036 GCA_030522465.1 Rhipicephalus appendiculatus | reverse complement strand
GGGGCAGCTGCATACGTGTAACGAAGCGACAACAGCACAAGCAACAACAACGATCATAATAATAATAATAATAATAATAATAATAATAATAATAATAATAATAATAATAATAATAATAATAATAATAATAAACCCTTGACCCTGCCCGCAACGCGTTTGGAACAATGCGGTGCCATCTGCTTTGCACTGTCTGTGAGTTTGGCTTGGCGTGCATTATTATAAAAACTCAGAAAAAATTGGCGCAGATTACACTAGTGGCGCAAGGCTGCGACCAACAACGGAGCTGAACGGCCTGTCTTGTTTCTTTATTTCTTTTTTCTCTTTCTTTCTTTCTTTCCTTCTTTCTTTCTTTCTTTCTTTCTTTCTTTCTTTCTTTCTTTCTTTCTTTCTTTCTCTGCTTTTTTTTCTATCGCTTTGTGTTTCTGTTTTTTGTATTTCTTTCTTTATATATCTATTTCTTTCACTCTCTTTGTCGCTCCTTCTATCTTTTTTTTTTCGCTTGCATTTTCCCTCGCTTCCTCTTTTTTTCTATCTGTTTCAATATCTATTTCTTTCTTTCTCCTTCTTTGTTTCTCTCTCTTTCTCTTTCTATTGGAGAGGCGTGAACAGACAGCGTCGGCGCTCGAGGTCTTTCCAGAACGGCGAATAGTCGGGCTTGTCGGTAGAGCATGGTTCTAGTCTGAACTGACAAAGCGAGTAAAAACAGAGTGGGCAGAGAAGTGGACATACCGCTCTGTCAACTGGTGCCTCGTGAGCCAGGAAAATTGAACGTCGAACGTCGTTCCGCGACGTCGGCGTCGGCGTTGGCGTCAACTCGAGTGATGTAACAAAAAAATCACCTGATGACGTCATCAGGATGTCATGCATAGCCTGAGTTTGTGACGTCACCACTACGTCACGTTGCGTGAATAGTTTCTATACGAGTAGGAATGAAGTTGTTTACTGCTGTACGAGTTTCGTTTTTTTATTGCGACTGCTTAATGTTCAAGCCACCGCTGAACTCCCGGCTGGGTGGGGCCGACTTCCAGTGTGCTGCTTAAAAACAAGGTGTCGTTAGGTGCTAGCGCCACAAAAGCACAGAACAATCTGCATACCTCCTGCGTATTGCCTGATAATGCATCCGTGACAATAGCAGTCTCTCACGGCGGGATAACTGTAAAGTGAATGACTTACTAGAGATTTAGTGACGGGGAGTTCCAAGGGTCTTGCGTACGCAAGCCCTTGCGTTCCTTTGTATTCCCCCTGGGCAGCACCGTAGCCAGGGGGGTGTGCCCTAAGCCTCCCTCCCCCCCCCCCCATCCCTTCCCCGAAGTTTTGATGAGGGGGTGTTGTACCGAAAATAATGAAAATATGTTTTTTTTATCATAGTCAAGGCCTTCAGCAAGTGCCCCTCCCCCCCTCCCTCCCCGAAAAAAATTTCTTGATACCGGCCTGCCCCTAGTGTGCGACTGGGAGTGAGCGCAATAGCATGCGTGCGTAAGCCGCCTGAGGTCCCCCAGCACTAAAATTCCCTATTTTCTTGACTTTCCGGCGGCGCTTCAGCGATGGTGGACAACCTGATGTCCGTGGACGCCAACGACGACGGTCTCGTCTCCTTTCCCGAGTGGCTGGCCTTCATCCGGGCCTCGAATCCCAAGGAGCAGGGGAGAACATTAAACACGGCAGCAACGCCGCGAGTCAGGGCCAGGCGAAGCACTCTCACTTGGATTAGTGACTCGAGAACGAAAGATACCCGCCAAGACCTCGACCACCACCGTACCCACCCATGCCTGTACTGAGATCTGGTAGAGCCTTCTGTACTTACAGTATCATATGCAGCATGGATGCTGAGCAAAACGCTGTGGCGTGGTTGATCGTGAAAGCGCGGACTGCTTGATACTTCCTCAAGCTTCGGCCTTACCCATTGTACAGTTGAACTTTCGGGATACTTTATCAGTACGCTAGCCTCCTCTTGCTCGGGTAGGACTTAATCAGCTTAGCATAGTGCTGAATATTTTTTAAAGCATGCACCGGCTTCGTTCGACCATGGTCGCTTTTTTTGTGTTTCCTCTAGGTTGGGTTGTTTCTTTTATTAGCCTCAACAAAACAGCGTGTAGTTATGTGTGTCTGTGTGTGCTTTTTTTCTGTTTTATTCCGGTCAGCGTGTTCCTGATCTGCTTAAAACGCGATCCTGACCGTGTTAGAGATGTCATGAAAGTTTCAGCGCGTGCGCATATCTTCCATGACTGAAATTTTTGTAGCTGTCCGTCTTATAGCGTCTTAGCACAAGTGCTGGGTTCCACTGTATAATGGAAGAGACAATAGCCGAAACGTCGCGTTAGAAAAGCGCGTGCGTGCGCGGTCGCCCCCCTCAGTGACGACTGTACACATAAACTAAAGGAAAAAATACGAATAGTAATAGAACAAATCAGCAAAGTGGTGCGTATACTATCTGAGCGTTGCAGGTGCAGTGTGTGCAGTTTTTGGGTGCAAAAATATTTTATTGTATGCAGCGAAATGGTTTAAAAGCGTACTGCTTTTTGTTCGTTAAAGGAAGCATGTAGAAAAAACAGCGTTGCATCTCTAGCTCTTGATTATATGGAGCAATGCTTCTGTCCAAGAGTTATATTCGCGCCTGTTTTTGTGGCGACAAATGCGCCCGTTCTTAAGGTTTTACACTGGGCATTTTCGATGGAGGCGAAAATGTCTGAGGCCCGTGTAATTAGATTTAGGTGCACGTTAAAGAATCCCAGGTGGTCGAAATTTCCGGAGCCCTCCACTACGGCGTCTCTCATAATCATATCGAGGTTTTGGGACGTTAAACCCCAGATATTATTATTATTATTATTAAGGTTTTACACTGGCACTTTCTTGCGTTAGATACATCGCTAACATTTATAGGGACACTAAAACAATGAAGCAGTTTAGACTAATGAGTTAGACCTTGAAAGCCCTATGCTTGCTAATTTCTCCGTCACAGGTGCATTACTGCAATAATAATCAAGGTCAAAGTTTCATTTTTGAATTTCACGCTTAAATCTCCGCATGCGACGTCACGGACTTCAAAATGTTTTAATCATACTTCAGCCACATTGACTCAAATTTTTTTTCTATGAGCCAGTATGGTATGCTGTCTTGGTATGCTGTGTCTGGCCCCACCAGTGGACAAAGTACTTCATATTTACCGATTAGGAATTACGTGTGCCATAGGAGATGCCGTCAAAATCTATGACGTCACGCCGATTGGTGCGGCAACTTCAAGGTGTATGACATACTGCCGCTAGAAAAAAAAAATCACGCCATATCCACGAAGTGAAATGATGATGAGTGGGCGAAGCTCGATCGTTTTCATCCATGGCAGAAAGAGAATGTGTGGTCTGGAACGCGCTTATACTTCATCGTTATCACGTGTAGTGGGTACATTCCACTATACTGCGTCATCGTCATCTTTATCACGTGTAGTGGGTACACTCCACTATACTGGAACGCACTTATACTTCATCGTTATGACGTGTAGTGGGTACATTCCACTATACTGCGTCATCGTCATCTTTATCACGTGGAGTGGGCACATTCCACTACGCGTGGCTACCTACCTACCTACCTACCTACTACTACTACAGAGGAGGGACAGACCCACACCCTATAAGGAGCTTCGTCCCTAAAACATACACAGAAGAGAGACACGAATAGGACGACATGGGCTCTGTTTCATGCTTGAAATAAATCAGTTGGAAGTGCCGCCCACGTCGACCTGTTCGTGTCTCTCTTCTGTATGTTTTTTTTTTTTTCTAGCAGCAGTATGTCATACAGTAAGCAATACCAACTAGGCCAAGAAGAAGTTCTCCTCAACTTCAAGGTGGCGTCGCCACCCCCATTTTTCTTTTACGCATTTTCTCGCTTAACAAGCGTCTCCCTGCGGCAAGTGTGGTGATGTTGGTATTATGAAAGAGTAATTTACCAGTACGAGAAAAATTGTTTTTCTCGTAAGGGTTCCTTTAACGCGGTATAAGAGCATATTGCCACAGCGATAATTTTGCGGCTGTCGGAACCACTTAAGCCTCCTCCCTGTTATGACGCATGATAGATAGATAGATAGATAGATAGATAGATAGATAGATAGATAGATAGATAGATAGATAGATAGATAGATAGATAGATAGATAGATAGATAGATAGATAGATAGATAGATAGATAGATAGATAGATAGATAGATAGATAGATAGATAGATAGATAGATAGATAGATGATTTATTTATTTATTTATTTATTTATTTATTTATTTATTCATTTATTTATTTATTTATTAAGGCGGAAGCCTCCTGCGACTCGTCAGATACTGGCCTTGAAGAACTGGGCGCGTGGTACAAAAGTTACTGTGGCTTCGCACTAGTGGTGCTAAGACAAGGAAGCGCGCAGCTGGGTGGCCTCCCTTGGCTCTCTTTCTTTCTTTTATCTCTTTTTTTGTATCTCTTTCTTTCTATTTCTTTTTTTTTTCTGTTGTTCTCTCTCTAGCTTTTTCCTTTCTTTCTCTCCTTCTTCCTATCTGCTTCTTTATTTCTTTCTCTTTCTGTCTTGCTGTCTGCTTCTTCTAACTCTGTTTCGTGTCTGCTTCTTTTGATATCTTTCTGTCTTTTCCTATGCCTCTCGCCGTCTTTCTTTCTTTCTATCTCTTTCTCTCTTTTCATGGTTTTCTTTTTCCCTATCTTTTTTACGTCTTCATTCCCTTTATTCATCTCTATCTTTCTCTTCTTCTTTCTTTCTATCGCTTTCTTTCTTTCTCTCTCTGTCTATGTTTTGCTGTCTTTTTTATCTTTATAGGTATTTATTCCTTTTATTCTTGCTTATTTTTTATTCCTCTTTCATTCTGTCTCGTTCTTTTTCTCTCTCTTTTTTATGCGTTCGCTTTCGTTTGACACTCGTACCTGATGTACACGGTACTAGGCCTTGCCCAATTCCTGTGGCGCATACCCACTTGAGGAGTTTTCTGGTGACGCCGCACAAACTAAGCCAGTGGCTCTTCACAAACAGTTATATAACAGAGTTCGAACCGGAATAGAACTCGGGTATTAAGCACGGCACTCCACCGCAGAGCCACAGCAGCGTACGAAACCGCGTTTGAAAACGACCCTGCACAGCCGTCATGTCGAACAGTCATTTAAACAGTTGTCATATTGCGTGGAAGACGCGTGAAATCACACCAGGCGTCACAACATGCGACTTACTTGCGTAACGAGTGGATGGTTGAAAGTTGCCAACCTGTTATTACAAAAGGCTGAATTACTTGTAGTCATCATCATCATTGAAGATTACGACAGGTGGCGTCGAGTAGTATGGTTGTGCTTTACGTCGGCCGCTGCTTTTTCGATATTTTCGGTGAGAACATTGCACAGTCTCAGTGATCTTCATACCAACTGATGCATAAGGACAAGAGGAGCCCAGGGATACCAACGTTTCAACGGTGGGTGGCCTTTTCGTCGGTTTTTCGAGCTGCTTCTCTTCCGACGCCGCCGAGCTCCCCCTAAGCCTGACGGCAAGAAGGACTAGTGAGCGTACGCCGGGCAGGGTTAGTCCCGCGCCCCGCCGGCGTCTTCATGGCAGAGGGCATGGTTATTGTAGATGGAGAGGATCTTCCTCCGGACGAATTTGGTGCGGAGCACGGCTGGCGCTCCGCCGCTGTCAAGAAAAACGCCCAGCGCGTCTCTCGTCGCGACAGCGCCCGTGAAGCGGCGAACAGCCAAGGACACCGCGAGCGTCTCAGTGGCAGCAGGAAGCCCATTAGCCTAAAGAGCAAGATAATCAAGTCATCGCGAATGCCTCAGTTACCGAAGGAACACTGGAAGATTATAGCCCGCCCCCGGGGTGGTCTCGATGTTCAGAAGACGGGCTCCGCTCGGCTTGGTCGGGCCGTCGCCGCCGCGGCAGGACTCACGTCCGAGCAAGCTAGCCAAGACATTGTATGCCCCAACGCAACACAAAACATCATCGTTCTCAGCACCGCGTCTCGCGCAAACGCGGATGCCTACCTCAAAATGAATTGCATCACCCTGGGAATTAAAAAGTACGAACTCAGCACATACGAAGCCGCGCCGCATGCGACGTGCAAGGGTGTCATACGTCAAATTGATGTGTCGGAGAGCCAAGCCGACCTGGAGAGAAGCATCCTCAACGATAGAAATCCCTTAGCCCTAGGAGCCAAGCGAATAAAAAATAGCGAGACGGTAGTCGTCGTATTTGACGGCTACAAGGTCCCCAACTTCATTTTCTACGGCTCAGCGCTAGTCAAGTGCTCCTTGTATCTAAGGCAGCACGACTGCTGCTATGCCTGCGGTAGACTAGGCCACAGAGCCGACGTCTGCCCAACTCCTGAGGACATACTGTGCAGGAAGTGTGGAGCCACGAACCCCGACGAAAACCACACCTGCTCACCTACTTGCGGCCTCTGCGGGGGCCCGCACGCCACAGCGGACAAGACTTGCAAGCAGAGATTTCAACTCCCGTACATCGTTCGACGGAGAAGACGAGAAAGAAATGCGGAATACAGGAAGCGAGACGTGTCCCCAGCACCGACAAACACCGGTGGCGCACTGGCTACACCTTCGAGCAGACACTCCCGCTCAAGAAGGCGCTCGAAACAGGACGCTGAAACGGGCGTCCGCGCGGTGTCGCTGTCGTCCAGGAGTAGTTCCAGATCCAGGTCCGGTTCCAGGGGCCGCTCCAGATCGAGCAGCCGCACCCGGCACTCGCACAACAGGGCCCTCTCCAACAGCCGTTCGAGGTCCAGGTCCAAGGGCCGCTCCAAGTCGAGAGGACACTCCCACGGCCCGCCAAACAGGGTCCGATTCGAGAAGCAAGCCGGTCCTGGAAAACAAGGATCCACCTGGGCGGATAGGGTGCGGAGCGGCGGGAGACCTGCTGAAAAGGTAACGGGGGGTGTGGCGCCAGAGCATGGTTCGTCAGAAATAGACCAGCTTAGGAAAGAAAATACTGAGATGCGCAGCATAATCGAGTCAATGCGAGCCGAAATAGTAGAGCTCCGAAAGACTAATCAACCTCACCCCGTCCCAGTCCCTAGTCCAACCACCTCGCCTACCCCCTCTCCCGAACTCGCAGATGTTCCCATGGTCGTGGAGGCGAGCCATTCCAGCAACCCAGCCAAAAGAAAGGCCGTTTCCAGCATGCCCGAAACCGTACAGGCTAAAGCTAAGTCAGAGATCAGAGAAATGCTGAATTCCATCTGCTTCGAAATCCAGAAGATTAACGAACGACTCTCTGCAGTGGATCAGCGACTATTGGTCATGGATCAAAAGATAGATGCGCAGAACGTCAAAATTGCGTGCGTAGAAAACAGAGTGCAAGGAACAGAGTCCAAGGTGCAGGAAATGGATATCAGGACGTCCACTAGCGTACGTTCTGGTTTCTTCCCGGATAGCGCGTCGGCACCTACGCCGCCACCACTGCACATCCCCGGACCGCTTACTCCAACCAACTCGCTCGAAGTCCTGGCAACAACGCCAGAAAGCGCTCTATACAGCAAGGATGGCGCCACACACTCACTTTAGGATTTGGCAGTGGAACTGCAGGGGACTCCACCATAAAAGATGCACCCTGCAGCAGTTTGTTCGCACTCACGAAGAAAAGCCACAAGTTATATTATTGCAAGAAACGATGACTGATCAGGTTTCACTCCCGGGATACAAAGCACTTGCTCTCCATGGGGTCGGCAGAGGGATCTGCACATTAGTTAGCAGCAAGTTCACTTTCGTCACACACGATCTAGGGGTCAGGCCTAGCAAGACGGAGACCTCCCTAATAGAAGTCATCCCAAGCCAATCCAAAAAGTCCAGCATTTTTATACTTAACGTATACAGCAGCCCGAGCGATCACAGACAGCGTTTCAAAACGATCATCACTAGGGCAACGCAACTCGCCGGACACTCTCCATTGGTAGTGGCAGGTGATTTTAACGCTCCTTTTCACGCGTGGAACTACTTGCACGACACGGTCAAGGGCAGAAGCTTGTGGCTAGAGGCGGGAGATGCGGGACTTTCTTTACTGACGGACCCGGCGTTTCCCACTCGACGCGGCACGTCCTCGACTAGAGACTCTGTCCCGGATCTCGTCTTTGTTAAAAACGCTGGCTCAGCTGTGTGGTCGAATCTGCTGGTAGACCTAGGTAGCGATCATTACATCGTGGCCACCAGCCTACAAGTGGAGCAGAAAGGCAAGAAGGCTTTCTCGGTCCCTGACTGGGACAAATTCCGGGAGGTTCGCAAGGCCCGCGCCTCCAGTGGTGAAAAGCCGGAGAGTCTTGTCCAGTGGTCCGATGGTATTCTGCAGGACGTCTGTTCCATCACCAAAACCATAGAGACGGATATACAGACAGACACAATGGATAGCAGGCTGGCACACCTTCTCGAGGCTAAGCAATCGCTCCTAGAGAGGTGGAAAAGCCAACGCTTGAATCGCAAGCTCCGGAAAAAGATGGCCGAGCTCAACAGGCACATTGACGAGCACTGCCAAGCCCTCTCCAGGCAGCAATGGGACGATATTTGTAATTCAATCGACGGGCAGATGCGCACGGGAGGCAAGTGGAACCTTCTCAAACACTTGCTCGACGATTCCGGCACCAAGTCAAACCAAAGAGGTGTCCTCGCTAAAGCGCTGCATGAAGCCAAGAAGTCGTCTTCGGAAGAGGAAGTGCTGGAGAGGCTAGCTAAGAAGTACTTGCCGCTGAGAACTGTGGCCGATGACGCGGCTTACCCAGTATATAAAGGGATGCCGAACTCTGCGCTGGATGAACCTTTCAAGGTCAGCGAAATCCGCCGCGCTCTACACGATCTAAACGGTAGGTCGGCACCTGGCCCTGATCACATTACCAACAAGGCACTCAGAAACCTAGAGGACGAGTCGATCCAATTTCTCACAGATGAGATAAATCGCATTTGGAAGGAGGGAATAGTGCCGGAACAATGGAAGGTGGCTAAGGTCATACTCATCCCCAAATCGGGTAAACCACCAAGCTTGGACAACCTCCGCCCGATCTCCCTCACGTCTTGTGTAGGGAAGGTGGCTGAGCACGCCATCCATAACAGAATCATCGAGCATATTGAGACCAACGACCTCTTCCCCTCACACAATGATAGGTTTCAGGCCAGGCCTCTCCACCCAGGACGCCATGAAGCTTATCAAGATCCAGATACTGGACAGCTGCACTCGGGACACGAGAGCCATCCTCGGTTTGGACCTGGAGAAGGCTTTTGACAACATCCGTCACGAGTTCGTTCTCGACGCCATCTCCAAACTCGACCTAGGCTCGTCCTTCCATGCCTTCGTCAAGTCTTTCTTGAACAGACGTTGCGCCGTCCTCAAGGCTGGAGATTTGGAATCAAAGAAAATGGAGCTGGGTGGAAGGGGCACCCCACAGGGATCAGTCATTTCACCGCTCCTCTTCAACATTGCAATGGTCGACCTCTCGAGAGACCTAGCCAAGATCCAGGGTATCGGCCACACGATATACGCGGACGACATCACTGTCTGGTGCGCGGGAGGCAGTGACGGACAAGTCGAAGCCGCTCTCCAGGAAGCTGTCGATACTACAGAGCGTTTTTTAACTGACACGGGACTCCGGTGCTCCCCCAAGAAATCAGAGCTCCTCCTTTACAGCCCGACTAGGAAGGGGCCCAAGCCGCTCAACTGGAAACCCCCCACAGAAATTGACATCAATCTCTACACCAAGTGTGGAGATCCGATCCCCAAAGTCTCATCCATTCGAATCTTGGGTATGACACTCGAAGCGACGGGCACAAATTGCTTAACCATTCACAAATTGGCAAAGAAGACGGATAGCGTCATTGGTCTAATCAAGCGGGTCGCTAACAGAAGGCGAGGCCTGAGCGAAGAGAACCTGATAAGGCTTGTACACGCTTTCTTGTTATGCCATTTCACGTATGTAGCGGCTATGCACGTCTGGAAGAGGGCCGAGCGAGACAAACTAAATGCCATGATAAGGAGGGGGGATCAAGAGCGCGCTCGGACTACCCAATTACACCCGCACTGACCGGCTCCTGCAGTTGGGTATTCACAATACTCTGGAAGAGATTGCAGAAGCGCAAGAAAGGGCACAGATTGTCAGACTCTCGGGCACCAGAGCGGGCAGACGGCTCCTCATAGAGATGGGCGTCCCGCCCGCCAAGGTTGAAGACACCTACCAGGGCCTTCCGAAAGGGCTGAAAGACAACATCATCATATCCCCCGCCCCGCGCAATATGCATCCTCAGCGCAACGTGGAAAGAAGGAAGGCCAGGGCGGTGGCGCTCCTACGTCGGGCGACAGAACTTCCTGGCGGCAGCTGCTTCGTAGACG
The DNA here is from genome assembly GCA_030522465.1 of Rhipicephalus appendiculatus. NCBI lineage: Eukaryota > Metazoa > Arthropoda > Arachnida > Ixodida > Ixodidae > Rhipicephalus > Rhipicephalus appendiculatus. Next base: position 38,691 of record JALIZH010028774.1, on the reverse strand, counting down.
CTGCCCAGTATGCCAACAGCAATGGTTTTGCAGCAGTGTCGATCAACCACAGGGGTTCGACTGTAAACGCCGCTTCGGTACGATGCTCGTCGTCGTGTGCGGCCGATCAAGTGGCCATTGCCTTGGCCCTTCTGGATGACAAACATGAACATATATTCAGCGACTCCAGGGCAGCCATCCGCGCCTTCAGTGTTGGCGCCGTGTGTAAGGAAGCATGTCGCATACTGGAGGGCAAAAGCATCACCACCCACACTCTCACGTGGTTCCCCGCTCACATGGGATCCATCAGGGGAGGCCCCACAAACCTGAACGAGCTGGCCCACTCCAAGGCGCGAGGTCTCGCTTTCCGCGACCATGGAGAACTCCCCCGCCGGCCCGCAGTTGTGGAGAACAGAGATCATCCGACCACTTATAACGAAATTACACAGCACTTCTATCTCGGCAGGAGAGACTTTCCCCTTCCTAACAAGAAATTAAATCGAGCGCAGGCATTGACACTCAGGTTACTGCAGACGGGTTCGTATCCCAGCCCGGCTTTGTTACATAAAATTTATCCCGATATCTATCCTAATAGCTCCTGCAGGCACTGCAACGAATTCGCTAGCCTAGAACACATGCTCTGGCGTTGCCCCTCGTTACGGGGCACGGACCAATGCACTGAAGACAAGTGGCTATCCGCTATCAAGAGCCCCGATGTCGGGGCTCAACTGTGGGCTGTCCAGAGGGCCCACGATGCGGCGGTCGGGCTTGGCCTGACTGTCCCAACGTGGGAGCGGCCCGCTGCGCATTGAGTCGTGCACCTCAGGACCTACAATAAAGTTTTGCATCCATCCATCCATCATCATCATTATCAGCCACAACATCTACAAAGTGTACCGCTACTCACGTGACTTCTCAAACTCCGGTGATGATGATGATAATAATAAATTATTATTATTATTATTATTATTATTATTATTATTATTATTATTATTATTATTATTATTATTATTATTATTATTATTATTATTATTATTATTATTATTATAAACCAGCCATACCAGATGACCTTCGCCTACGAGTAGTCTTAGGCGAACGCATTAAAGACTCTGTGAGTTTTCCTTTTCCTTATTATTTTTTTTTTCTTTTGAATGCGGAAGTATTCTTTGGCAAGTGCCCCAGCAGAGTTTGTTTATTACGGGGCTACTTATACAACCGGTTGTGAGGACGTTTCGCTTAACTTCTCACCATCGATTTGGAGGCACCGCAATGGTTCTAGCGTCAAAACAAAGAAAGGAAGAAAAAATAGCAACAAAAAGAGCGGAAAATATGCTGGGAAGCCGGTTATGACGATGTTTCGACTCAGTCGACATGATCGCGTTATGACAACAGAACGTTAAAACATCACAGTTGTAAATACTTGCCCCCTTTAAGTTGGTTCTTAAAAGGCTGAACACAAAAGAAAACAAGAAAAAAAAACCTTGCTACAGGAATGCATTGCGCTCCATAGGAAAATATTGGGAAACATAACATAAAAGTGGTATTGCATTTGATAATTCGAAAATATCCAACATGACAAGGTTATAAGATAAGAAATGCACATAACTGACAGTTGTACGATGATCCTTAGGAAAGAAAAAAAAAAAAAAAGAAACGCGCAAGAATTCATTCAGCTTCATAGAATATACACGGGGGCCATATAGTGGTATAGCGAATAACAACTCAAACCCACGAGTCTGACGGGACTCGAACACTCGTCCTTCTTAGCACGTAGGGTATCGAGCTCTGCCCCTCCGTAGAGATGGACCGGAAAAGCCATGGGTAGGCATTCAAGATAGGAAAATAAGTAAGCAAAAACCGAGTCACAACCTAGCGGAGGAATACTTGCGCGTTATTATAGACAATTATCAGAATTTCTGTCATTTTCGTCTAGCTAACTACGAAGGAACATTAGAGAAACGAAGATACTTTGAATTTTTATTTATTTTCGCAGCAGAATCCTGGTTTTGAAAAAATTGCATTGTTTTTAACGTTAATTATCTTTCATGATACACCATGTGTTACTCTACTCGGCGTTTCATGACTTGCCACGTATATGACTCTCTTTAAGGAGACATGTTAACTCCCATTTTGGGTCCCACAACTCTTGTACGAGAGTATAATGATATCTCAAGAGGGCTGACGTGTCTCTTCCAACGTGGCGACAAAGAGCTCTTCTTTTTCTCAGAGTGTATGATCGAACCCGTCACATAGTGTAGACTAGTATAGAATCGAAATAAATTGATGAGGCTGGCGGTTATGGTTAAGTCAGTACGTCTTCACTCGTGCTACTACAAGAAACTCTTAATTGCTTCCACCCAGACACAACGCACGCACGTGTTATGCAAAGGTAAGAAAACGTGGAGAGGAAAAAATAAATAAAATGAAAGGCACCTCAGCGCCGGGCGTTTGCTGGCGTTCGTACAGGCAACGCAAGTAAGAGGCACTAACTTTCCCGATGCGACAAACACCATCTGCTGCACGTCGTAAGAGAAGGGGCCACGGCGACTGACTTTCCGTGCCAAGCTGTTGAACGGCCATAGCTGCTTCCTGCAGCAGCGGCCGCGGAGGCAGTCGTCGCTTATCGGGAGGTTCTCTCTGTCGACGTGCTTATCAGGCGCGCTGACGTTCCTCTTATCAGTGTCCAACGTGGCTACCCGTGGCCGCTACACCCTCCTCCGTGCCTCCGCCAACGTTGAACGCGAGCCCAGGTTCCCGCAGCTGGCTCTGAAACCCTCCGACAGATCTTCTTGGAGTGCCCAGACGGTTGTTACGTTGTGCTACCGCCTGAGACGTGAAACTTGGCAAAGGGGGGAGAACAAAAGGCCGTCAAGGAGCCTCTGTTTCTGTGTTTGGCAGTGCGATCGATCGTCTTGTGAGTTTTTTGTGCGTGATGCGGTCGACGCTAGCTCGTGTGCCTGCCGGCTGGAGGACACCGGTGCTCGCCGCGCTGTGCCTACTTGTTGTGAGCTGTGCTTTCCCGGTGGCGGCCGCTCACGACGGTGGCGACAAAGCGGCGCAAATGCGGCACAAATTTGGAAGGAGGGACATAATCCACGATATCGAGTAAGTGCGGGAGGAGAGCATGCGCGTGTATTTTGCTGTAATACACGCCTCCTTCTGAAGCGTTGGACTTGCAAAGAAGTTTACATCTCTGAATATCTTTCATGTTTTAGAAGCAGGCTATTTTTTTTTAATTTTTGGACCCGCCACAGTGGTCGAGAGGTTATGGGGCTCGAACACTGACTCGAAGGCCGCGGGATCGAATCCCGGTCACGGCGGCCGAATTTTCGGTGAAGGCGAAAATGCTTAAGGCTCATGTACTTAGATTGAGATGCACGTTCACGAACCCCGGGTGGTCGAAATTACCGCAGCCCTTCACTACGGCATCCCTCATAATCGTATCGTGGTTTGGGACGTTAAACCCCCACAATACTATCAGTAGCTAGGATTTTCGACCAATAGTAGCTACCAAAGAACCAGGACAGTGCAGTGTTCAACACGGTGCTTTACCGAACCTAGCAGCTGTTTTGATAACACTCCTTCTTTAATCTGCAATTCAGTACTCGGGTGCTCTGTATTGAACATATATTAACTTGTGAATAAGGCCACGGAAAGAAGACGTAAAAGGAAGAAATGATTCGACAGGACCACCGCTGCACTCGTAACCAGTTTAATTCGAAATAACTGGGCTAATTATACATACACATCCACGCACCGCGTGTAACTAGACTTTCACTGATAAAGCGAGAACATTTTACGTTGTTGCTTCAAAAATGAAATTTCACAGTCCTTAAGTACAATTGACTGTCCGCTGATACAATTCTCATTTCGTTTTTCATATGGAATGCTTCAATTATATTTATATTCAGCTAATCCCTACGTTTTTACAGTGTTTCTGTTTTATTGAAGATAGGCCTGCAACCAAATTCGGAGCAATGCCCTTTAATGGGTAAATGAATATTGTTTTTGGTGACATTTTTTGGTTAAACAGGCGTGTGTTAGCAGACCGGCCCGAATCGTTTCTTCCTTTTGTGTCTTGTTTCAGTGCGCTTCTTCAGACGTTAAGATGAGTTGTCGCTAACTGGCTCAACTTTCAACATTACTGTAGAGATACTGTTAACAACCGTAAAGTTTCAGGCTCTATTGTCCGGAGAGCTACTGAGCAAGGCGCTGTCTATGAAATAAACATAGATGTACCGCATAAGCCGCCATTTAAGCAGCCTCCACGACAAAGCGTTGCCTCTAAAAGCTAGCTAAAGGAAAAATTGCCGCTTACATCAATTGCTTACTGAGACACAACTCGAAAGGTGCAGACAGAAATGGGGACGTCTGTACGAGTTATCACTGGCTTAACTTGCAGTTGCTTTCGCTGTGTGGCGCTGCAGATAAGTAAACTTCCCTATATTTGTGTACAGAACACTGGCTATCTCATTTTATTAACGAGGTTAAAATGATAACAACATCCCAATGCTCATCTGTAACGTTGGGCCTTGAATGGAAGAAAAAAATAATATCTTGTGAATGATTGCGGCATCCAGGAAATATTCGGAGCATGTTTTTTTCAGCATAACGTCGGCGTGATCATATTAATAGAATAAAAACTAAGTGTGTATGACCATAAAGCTACAGTAATATAGCCCGAAACAACGAGATAAAAAAAAGAAAGAAAGATAAAAGGTTGGGAATCGAATGCCGTTCCTGGCGGCCGTATTTCGATGAAGGCGAATACTAGAGGCCCGTGTAGTTAGATGCAGTGGCATGTTAAATAATTCCAGATGGTCAAAGTTTCCGCAGCCCTCCGCTACGGCGTCTGTCATAATCATATCGTGGTGCTGCGACGCAAAACACCACTTACTTAAAGAAAAAAGAAAAGATGGGTATGTAACTCGGAAGTACTTGTATCTCTAGTTTCGCGCTAAGTAACCATAGTTTCGTGTTAAGTAAACACTATATGAACCAACTAGCTCAAACTGGTTTTCATTTCGGGACAGCGTGTACGCAAAAAAAAAGAATAAAATAAGAAATAAGAAAGACGAATAAAGACCATGGCGACACGCCCGTGATGTAAGCAACATAAACAAGATGAATCGTAACTCGCTTGTATTTTTCAACTGCACGCAAAAGAAAGCTCCGGTATACTGGCTCATAAGTGAGGGCTGGGCAAAGTGATACCATCGTTCATGGAGTGCTATTCTGGAGGTTAACCAACTATAAAAGAATATTGTCACGAAGAAACACTAGGTTCTTTTTAATAAATCGCCGAGTAGCTGGCTCTTAATAATAATATCTGGGGTTTTACGTCACAAAACCACGATATGATTATGAGGGGCGCCGTAGTGGAGGTACCATAGTGGAGAGCTCCGGAAATTTCGATCATCTGGTGTTGTTTAACGTGCACTGACATCGCGCAGTAGACGGGCCTCTACCATTTCGCCTCCACCGAAATGCGACCGCCGCGGCCGGGATCGAACCCGCGACCTTCGGGTCAGCAGCCGAGCACCCCAGCCACTGATCCACCGAGGCGTACAGGGCGAAGAATTATACCTCGAAAATATCTGAGAAGTAAACTTGTTGCGGCTCCAACATAGCTTGTTCAAAAACTCTCATTTCTACATGTGCACATACAATTATAGAAACTGGTAACAAAATGAGGCACACGTACGAAAACATTTTTTATCTTGACATTTCGACTGGGTGCAGGCCGGATAAACGCAACTACATATACAGGGTGGCCGGAAAGTAACTACATATTAACAATTGTTCGTAACTTCTATAATACTTAACATCATTCAATGCAACAAAAAGCATTTTGTTTCTTACAGTCGGATAATTTATTACATATCCCGTTCACGTCATTGTAGGTGCTAGAGACGTGACCTCAACAAATGTTGTCGGTCCATACGTTGTTCGGGACACATTATTCAGGAGGCTGGTTCAGGTGTAGTGGCACCCTAAAATAGACCGCAAGGAGGTCTGACGCTCATCGACTTGTTCCTCTTGAGGTGGGCCGGCCGGCGAGGAAGTTTATCGCACAGCATGAAAAGCGTATCGATTAACTTGAGGAGCAAATTGCGCGAGTTTTTGCAAACGCACCACATGAACATCTGCAGAAGTCTGTCGCAAACACCTGAAATTGTTTACGAAAGCATTTGTGAATGTTGAAGGTGCTTACACAAAATTTTAGCAATGCACAGCAATCCTTCCACTTTTAGGAACAAAATGCTTTTTGTCTCATTAAAATTCTTGAAGTATTACAAAAGTTATAAACAGTTCTTAGGGATAGTTACTGTCTGCCCACCCTGCATATATATATATATATATATATATATATATATACACATATATATATATATATATATATATATATATATATATATATATATATATATATATATATATATATATATATATATATATATATATATATATATATATATATATATGTATATACACTACCGCAAAGAAAAGCCGGACTCGAGCTTGTCTTGTTTGCAAACAATTATGGTGCAAGCGTACAATGAAGCAGATGAAAATGTGTAGCAGAAATTAAGCGTAAAATTATAAAGCTAATTTATTTATGAAAACAATGCAAGGTCACATACTGTTATATCATGGCAGGCGTGCAATATTTTACCGTAATCTTTTCGTTCAGGCACCTCAAAGAAGATCTCAAGACAATCACAGATCTGCAAATCGAGGGCAAGCTGACGGAAGACGAGACGATGTTTTATTTCATGCGGTAAGTTTATGGCGCGCTGCGTTGAACGATTACTTCAAATGAGTACTTGTTAACAGACGGGTTTCTCAGAGGGGCCAGTGGTACACGTTACTTCGATTAAAGAACAACGAGAAAACGGGACAGGATGGGAAAATTTACATTTCAGAAAATGTAAATTTTTTCTCTTACATTTCTTTACTATCCCTTCAATGTCTAAGGATAATTTCAACGCGAATAGTCGCCTTTTTTTTAAATGCAAGGCTTCATTCCCCTCCAACATGTGTCATTACACCTGGAGCTACTGCGTTTGCGTAGATCACGGTTCTCATACTCACTTCATCCAGCGCAGTCACTAAATGCAGTACCGCAAGGGCGGGGCAGTAGAGAAGGTTCGAGCGGAGAGGGGAGAGGAAGGGCGTGAACAACGTGTCAGCTAACATTTCAATTTGAAAGGCCTTTGCCCATATCTCATGTAGGAGTCCATTTATGAAGGGTATTTTTTCAAGTCGGGGTTCGAGAAACATCGATACCGATCTTCCAGAATGACTGAAATCCGGATGCCGATTGCTAGATATAGAGTTTTTGTTCTACGGTTATGTAACAACATGGTGACCGCATGGGGCGCCTCACGAAAAGGATGCTTGATAATAGTGATGATTGTGTAGCTCATGAGCATATTTATTAAGAAAATAGAAAAAAAGAAAAAAAAAGATATGGGAGGAAGACAGTCATGTGCGGAACGGGCCGCTAACGACAGGTTCTCGGGCCGCATGCGGCCCACGGGCCGCTTGTTTGAGGCCCCTGGTGTAGAGTGTCATTGACGAATCTGGAGACAGGAGTATAACGTACGAAAAAGAAAAAAGAAAATAAAGGTTGGCAAACTGTTGCTTTCACATTTGAAGGCATTATTTTATCGTACTCGAACGTCAGACACTGGGTGCATAAGATTGTGCGTTTACAAATGACCCAACTTTTATGTTACGTGCAGTCATTGCTGAAAAGAGGACATAGCTGCATGTCACCTTTTGATGATAGTGACGACGATGAATTTCCTCTAAAACTTCAGGCATATTCTCACAATGAGGGGTCGGGCCAAGGATCAGGTGGTTGTGCAGTCGTTTAATAACTTAGTCTCTGTGGCATAGGCGTGCGCAAGGTTCCCCATTAGGGGGGGGACGAAGTCTCACCTCAGCGCCCCCCCTCCCCTTCCCAATTGGTGGAGTTCGAAAGAAAACTAGGAAACAAGTTGCCCTCCTGAGAAGATCGGGGGAGGGGGGGGGGGTCGCCCCTCCTGCCCCCTTGTGAGCACAGCTATGCTGTGTGGCTTTCTTGTTCACAAAAAGGGAGAAATAAAAAACGTAAGTAAAACACGACTTGATAGCATTGTATTGATTGCAGGATGCACGACTTCGATGACAATAACAAGCTTGACGGCTGGGAGCTGCTGACCGCTATGAAGCACATGGTGGCACACCATGTTAAAAAGACCGAAGAGGAACCCGGCATCAACGAGACTATAGGCAAGCACCACGATTGTATACGAAGTCAAAGATGCTTCTCACCGTCACGTCTTATATGTTTGAGATTCGGTCTTTCTGCTGCGTTTTCAAATTAACCTTGGATGCTCACGCTTCAGGCTTTCTTGTACATATTAGCTAATGCCTTGCTCTGCGTGTATCTAATCGTGAATGTACCTCGATTATTACGAACACTTATATAGCAAATTATTGGTTATACCGAACTAAGTACGAACTTTGCGAGGCTGCGCTTCATTTCAAAGACGTTTGTTGTTTTTATAACAAAACCAAAAACGTCAGAGCCACCGTGGTATCAACCGCAACGAAGCGATTTTCGGTTAGCGCAAGGCTCAGCACTCGAAAGCTAGCATAAAAAGAAAAAAAAATCTTGAAAGTCAATTCATAATCGAAATTCTTTAAATCGTGTGAGAAAGTTGTGGAAATTCTGCTCGTCCAGCGCAAAAAAAAAAAAAAGAAAAAAAAAAGGTAGGGATTCCACGTTCATAAGGGGTCTGAAGTCTGTAATAACGTTGTGTCTAGTATTTTTGCGCGAGCTATTCTGCCGATATGTTAGAGTCAATTTTGACCTCCACTGTTACAACGAGCATCGGATATAACGAACTAATTTATGGTTTCGATGCTACTGCGTTATGCCTGGGATGAACGGGCCACGCTTGTATAGCCGTAGCTGATCAGGTGACAGTCCAGTGCAGCGTTTAATTTCCACTGTACGCACTTATTTCAGAGGCCGTGGACACGCTGATGCACTTTGACAAGAACAACGACGGATTCCTGGAGTACGCCGAGCTTCGGACTTCATCCGACGACGAACCATAGGAGGCAGCACCTTCGTGACGACGAGCCAGAATGTCATCTTCATTCCACCATGTTGTGATTTACAGTATTTAATATTTGGTGTGGTCACGGCATACAGTTTGCGCGAGTGTTATCATGACGAAACGCGTCTTCACTGAGTCCAGCTGGTCACGTCTTCCGATTGATTAAGATACCCTTACGCGGTTTATAGTCAATATTTAAATGAGCAGCATTGACGGCCGTTAATCCGTAGCCCCCCTGTTAGAGGAAACGGTTGTTTTATATCTGTCTAAGTTAATCAGCTTATGAAGTTTCTTTTTACCATGTTTCCCAACTCTTAAACTTCTTAAGATGGTTTAGGTAAGCTAATTCAATATAATGGATTGGCGGGCTGGGTATTATTGCACTTTTAGTAAAGAGCATTTACAGTACACGATGGACGACAGGTGAAGATAGTCGCGCAGCGCGCACTCTAGAAAAAAAAAAAGAGTATCTGTGACTCCTTTCGGGGAGTTCTAACTTGCCACGTGTATGACTCTCTTTAAAGAGGAACGTTGACCCGTTTGTGAGTCACACGACTCTCAGAAGGGAGTATAAGGAGAGTTGACGCGTCTCTTTAAAGAAAGTCATATACGTGGCATGCCAGTACTCCCTGAAAAGAGTCAAATGACTCTTTTTTTTTTTCTAAGAGTGCGGTCACTCGTATTGTCTGACTCTGCTTTCGTGTGTTGGCCTTCCTCCTGTCGACGTTCTTCGCTAAGATTAAAGCTGTAAATCATTAGATCTAATTGCAGTTGTTTTTTTCATTGAGGGACAAAATCATCATTGCGGTGTTCAATATTATTCAAGTAATCGGAAGCGATACCAAACAAGGGCTTCAATTTCAACAATATGATTCCAAAGGTTCATGTTTCTTTCTATTTTTCTTCAAGAACTCCTGTTCACATATTAGCGTTACACTACCTATTTCACTGTCACCCTTTCTTGCACTATATAGTTTCTACCATTTTTTACCGTGCGACTACGGTCTTGCCGTTTTGCAGCGAAAGCTCCAAAATAAACTTGTGGCATCAGTACCTTCATTTGTCAAATTGGTTTCTCTTTACAGGGTTTGTAACCCTGTGCATTGTTTTGTTTTCTGCCTCGTCATTCCCACTGTTTTATGAACACTTTGGTTTACAACATCGGCCTAAATTTAGGTTGAATTGGAATTGTTTGCCATTGCAGTGCATTGCCAATCGTCATTTCCACCCAGTTGGCCCGCTTTTCTTAAATAACCAATCGCAATTATTCTCAAACTCAAAATGACCCTCGCACATTAAAGTTCGGGATGGCGAACTCTAAGGTTGGAACTACCCGACTGCGCTGTTTTATCAGAATGAATCGCATTGAAGCGCTGCAGCAAACGTATAAACATGCTGCGTAACGTTATCATCACTGTTACCAGCCTGACAACACGTGTTACTGTTCGGCCTCAAGCAAACGGAAAGGCACGGACCGACACTCGCGTCGTGAACGTTTTTTATGAACATATCGTGTAGCTATCTACCCATAACAATTCAACAGCGTCATCAGATACTGTGAGCGCGAAAAGTGACTGACTTTCATCTTCGTCATCGCTACATATCATCATCCATTTAAATTATCCTCAAATGTATGCATAATCATGCTTACGAATAGCGCAAGTCCAGCATGCTTTGCACTCGCCACGGTGGTCTAGTGGTTGTGGTGCTCGACAGCTGACCCGAAGGTCGCGGGGTCGAATCCCGGCCGCATTTCTATGGAGGCAAAATGGGAGAGGCCCGTGTACTTAGTTTTAGGTGCACGTTAAAGCATACCAGATCAACAAAATTTCCGGATACCACCATTACGTTGTCCCTCAAAATCATATCGTGCTATTGGGACGTAAAAACCCTTCAATTATGTCATTAGCATGCTTTGCAATAGCCGAAGAACGAGCCCGTGCTATGGCTGCACGTTCAAAGCGTCCCGCGTCTCGCGGCCGAAGCCGCGGCCGGAGCCGCGCCCGTATCCAGAGTCGCAGCCTCGGCTGGAGCCATTTAAGCAGACGCTCTCCAGCTGCGCCTACGATCGCTTGTTGTCGCAACTGCCGCGACGGCTGGCCCCGACGTCATTCCCTATCGGAGGAAGAGAAGGCTCCCATGAAGGATTGTCAGTGGGCTGCGCGGTTGAAGGCCGGAGACACAAGACAGCGCCGTTTATGCTCTCTTCGCTATCTCTTCCTCTCATTCTCACTCTCATCCTCTTCCTCTTCTCGCGAGTTTCGTCTTTCGGGGCGCGCCCTCAAGGAAGGAAAGAAAAAAAAAAGATGGTGGGCAGAGAGGCGTCTATCGCTAGCGCTCGCAGCAGAAACGCGTCAAAGGCGCTGACGCTTTGCCCTCCACTGCGCGAACTCCACGTGTGTATGTGTGTGCCCCGGTGCTCGCGTGTGCATATTCGTGCGTGCGCGCGATCGCGCGCATTTCACCACGTGGCCCGCCCCAATGCCTGCGTGGCGTTCGTCGCTTAACTTCGGCAGCTGCTGTCAGGGTTGAAAAGCGCGTGAATCTTGAGACGCGGCTGCCACAGGCGGCGTTCGGGCCGCTCATATTGGTCGGCGAATCAGCGGTGTCGAAGCGTGCGGGTCCTTGCGGTAGCTGCTCGGAAGCGATTTTGCTGCTAACCGTGCGCGAACGTTGCATCGTTGTGCGTAGACAGCAGCTGTTTTTTGTGTGCGGCCTAGTTGCGATAGAAAACAGCAAGAAAGGAAGAGAACATGCAGACCCTCCCGATCTGGGGCTTGTGTGCGACTGTTTTGTTCGTCGTTGTGGCGGCAGACCTGCCTCCACCTGACAGCAAAGCCGGCGGCGAGGCGGCTGAGCTACGCAAGAAGTGGTCTGCGGTGGAAGTCGCCCGTGACTTGGGGTGAGTGCAGTATCGACGCCAATAGCGTAGCCGGAAATTTTTTTTTCCGGGGAGGGGGGAGGGGGGTTCAGCCATACTTTATGTATCGTCGTGCGTGGGTATATATATATACACTTGCCACAATGAAAATTTTCGTGGAGGAAGGGGTTGAACCTCCTCCCACCTTCGCGCCAGGCAATGTTATTACACGATGAAGCCGTAACGCAGCAGCTTTTCACTTGTGATTGCTACTCTTGTTCCCATTTTCTAAACCGCAGCACGGCTGTTCCCAGTTGCTCGGAAAAAATATGGCATTGTTAGGCACGCTAAAGAAGACAATAGGACAAAAGAAGTGAACGTGAAAAACCTTGCACGATTGTGTTGCGTCACCTGCTACGTTGTTAAGATCCCCAAGTTATTATTTTCCGGTCAGGGCCGTGAATTCGTGTGTTGCGAACGACAATATCGTAATACGGTCTTTGGTTCGCTGAATGAAAGGATCGGAGTCACCTGCAGGTTTTCAGCTTCCATAGCTTATTTATTACTAGCCTGATGATGGCGCGTTGTTTTAGCGGAAAGATGCCCTATCTTGCCGTGCAGTTAACGAGACATCGGATGAAATATTGGGGCGGGAGTATCGCTACCTGAGTGAACTATGACTCAGAATTGAAATTAGGAAGCGAACTAATAGACGCGTTTTCATTTCAGCGTTTGCCGATGCACTCACCTTGCTCATTTGGAGCCGTTACGGAATTTGATTGCGGGTTACGTAGCAACACACATCACAATTTTAAGGAAATATAGGTGTTCATTTTCTCAGTCATTATTGTCGCTTCAGCGATTCATTCTGACGTGGCGGTACGACTTTAAAGACTCCGTATATGTTCCCTAAAACCCCGAAGTGACGGCGCAACGACGATTTATTCGATACGCAGAGTGTCGCCCGTTGCTGCTAGACGTTCGTAATCAACACTTCGAACTTTTCAAAAGTTAGAAACAAAAAAGCAGCTTATAATTTATAGCATCTGTTTTATTCGCGATGCCGCACAATCGCTTTTCACGTGTCTGACCTTTCGTTCGTCTACTGAGCTACGCCGCAGGTGGAAAAAATATGGCCGTGTTACGAGTATTCGTGACAGCGCCTTCTGTATTTTTTTTTTTTTACCATTGCATGAACCGTTGAAGGTGAAATAATTTCTTGGAGGCACATGGGGATAAAAAAGCTAGTGCGCAAAAAAAACAGCAGCTTTAATAACGTGGCGTCTACAGAAGTATGTTCTTCATAAGTTCGTCACATATATATATATATATATATATATATATATATATATATATATATATATATATATATATATATATATATATATATTCTAATTCTTGCTGAATCAGTGAAAATTCAAAATAAATTATAGACAAGTGGAAACCCGCTCAATTTTTATTGTAATGTTCAATGCCCCAAAAACAACAATGGAAGTGCTGTGTGCCAGCAGATCTACGTTTCCGTTCTCTTAAGCTTTTTGTGTCCTCTTCGTTTACAGTCACATTAGAAAGGACGTCGCAAAGATGATTGAGCTTGGAAACGCCGGTGTAATGTCACAGGACGAGCTGTCGTTCTACTATTTCAGGTAAGCATCGAAAAACCATCTTTTTTTTTTTTGTTTTTATAGCATGTGCAGTGTCATATCTTTTACATATAAGTCGTTGCATTGTACATATAAGCGCCAATGTGTTCTTTTTTTCTTATTTGCAACCTCCGTGATACTTCCGTGAGAGTAACTATAACGTTTCTAATAATTCATGCGAAATCATTGAACTAGTGCGCGGTATTCACGGCGGCTGTTACGTGTACCATTATATACAAGTTAAGTTACATCGCTGTGCTCTGGCTCTAGGAAGCTTCAGAGCCGCTGCTTTCGTTTCTAGCCTCGATTATGTTACTACGCCACAGAAACTCCATATGGAATTCCAATAAATCCGCACGTTTCCGTAAGATTTCTTGTGGAGGTATGTGACGAAGTATACGCGAAATATATGGAATCTATGCGTATTCCATAAGAAAACATATGAAATTATTGGAATTGCTTACGGAACGTTTCAGTACGATATGGTGTATTTGAACTTGAGCAAACTTGTGCTCCGATATCATGCGTATCCGATATAAATCTTGACCACAACCGTCGATACTGTACCAGTTTTAATTTTATACTTTTTCAGAATGTTCGGGTAACCGGAAGTAAGTGTTCAACCGGAAGTGCTTGGAAGAGAAAGAAGTGTCACTCGTTGTTTGTGACACTAATAATCAGCTCTAATGGTTTCGGATTTTGCTTGCTTGTATAGAGCCGCTTGTAGGGTAATTTATGCAGGGTAGTTCAAAGTCAATCACTACGCCAAGTTTCGGAGCAAATACACGTTTGTCGCTCCACCGCGGTAGCGCAGTGCTTATGGTGTTTGGCTTCTGATCCGAAGGTCGCGAGTTCGATCCCGGCCGCGGCGGTCGCATTTCGATAGAGGCGAAATGCTAGAGGCCCGTGTACTGTGCTATGTCACTGCACGTTAAAGAACACCAGACGGTCAAAATTTCTGGAGCCCTCCACTACGGCGTCTCTCGTATACATATTGCGGTTTTGGGGGCGTAAAACCCCAGACAATATTATTAAAACACATTTGTTATCGCAGTTATGTGCGCATACACCTGATACGCCCCCCACCAGTGTTACGTTTCAAACGCTTCAAACGTCTGTTTTATCAAGCTTTCACAGGAACGTCGTGATATTAGCGAAGGTCGAATGATAATGAAATGCATAAATATGACGCTTCGTTCTTGTCGCGTGGCTAACAACAAACTTTTCTTTTACTGTTTGCAAGGTGGAACAGGCAGGATCGAGAACCCATATTTATTGGTTCGTTTTTGCCTAGCTCCGCATCTACATATGCATAGCTAGGACTTTTTAGCTATCGCGCTGGCGAACTCTGAAGACTCGCTTCGGTTGTGAAATGACTGTCTCGAGTTAAATGTGTATGCTGTGAACGAGAATGAGCTATGGAAACTTTTATTTCTTTCTTTAGCAAAATGCGTGTTCGGTCGATAGCAGTGTTGACATTTTGTTGAGCATTAAATGCGAAAACTTGCGAATGTATTAAGGAGAGCCTTAGATACCTCAACAAACACGAAAAGTGACGGTCGGCATCAACGAGAGAGATAAAAAAAATCATGTCATGACGTCACCATTTGACGAAGTTTCGTCACTTCCGTCACTTGATGACGTCATCGCATGACATCGCCGCTAGGTCATAGGTGGGCCTATCTTGGAAGCACGTGTGGTGCGGAAAGCTTGCAATGCCTCCGAGACAGTGGAAATCCGTGTTGGGTGCAGAAAAAATTCCAGGGAGTGGGATCAATGTGATCGACCGAGAAGGAAAAGAAAAAAGGAATTGGATTTGGCTTTAAAGTCATATTAGCCGAATGCATACGGGACTCTAAGAGTTCTTGGTTTAGGTGCTTGGTCCTTTGCTCCGCTTAACATTCGCGTTATGCGTAGAAACTGTCAGGGATGGTACAGTCTAAGAATTCAGTGCCAAATGCACTGCTGTCCAACACTGCAGGAATATTGGTGTACACGCGCCAGCCAATTACCTCCACACATTTCTATGAATCATGGTGGACGCTAACAAAGTGCTTCCATTATCGGCGTTCCACTGAAACCATTTTTTAAAAGCTTAAGTTAATTTTTTAGAGGATGCGTAAATGGCAGGCACGCTGTGTGGTATCTTGAGCGCACGGAGTTTCATACACTGTCAATAAGTTTTATGCTTGCTCGCATGCCATCCTGCTTTTGTCTTCCGCGTGCCGCAGGATGCACGACTTCGACAACAACAACCTGCTGGACGGTCAGGAGATGATGGCCGCCATGTTCCACACTAGCCACCACGACGAAGGCGAACACGCTGACGGGCAGCTGGAAGTCATACCGGAGGCAGACATCGCCAGTGAGTTCACCGTCTGTTACGTCTAACATTGATATTGCTGTAACATTTATTCATTTCATTTCATTTATTTGTTTCCATTGGTTGTACAATGGTGGGGGGCTAAGATAAAAGCTGCGATAAGCAGCTTGAGAAGCTCTTCCCGGTGCCACGTGGTGGCAGCAAATGGACATCACTTATCAACATCACTTACATTATTACTTCAACATCACTTGCAACAATTATGACTTAACTTATACAATATATACGCATACAACAATTACAAAATAGTATACAGTACATAACGAACAGATTAACAAAAGCAAAGTTCTCGCTTCTAAAAGGTAGTTGTAACTTACAACATAAAATAAGGTAAAAGAGTGACCGTATGATAGAGACTAATTGAGACCGTGTTATGTTTGAAGTTTCAAATCCAGCATGATGTAGGGAATTAAGTAATCTCGGTAATTCTCGGTAAGTAATCTCGGTAATTCAAAAGTTGCTATTTCCTATATGCAACAGCTTTTCAGGTCAACCCAGCCGATAGGCGAAACCGAAAGCGTAACCAGACATTAAACGACCCGCTGTGCTCAACCTTAATAAAAACCAGCATGTAATGAAGCCAAGGAAGGTATAGGGAACTCAGTTAATTTTACTGTTTTAAGTGTATTGCACTAATTGTGATATAGATGTGGAGAAAGTAAAGTGAGTGAAAAGACAGCTTGCCGCTGGCAGGGGCCGAACCTGCGAACTTCGGATTGCGCGCCCGATGCTCTCACCAGCTGAGCTGCAGTTCAATTAAAACAGCACACTTTAAACCAGGCCCGTAGCCGGGAAGGGGGGGGGGGGGGCTAGCTCCCCTCACCCCCCCCCCCCGAAATTCGGAAGGAGGGGGTGTTTTACCGAGAATAAATAATGGAAATTCAAGGTTTTCAACAGGTGCCCCTCCACTCCACCCTCCCCCCCACGAACAAAAATTTCTGGCTATGGGCCTGCTTTAAACAGTACAATTAACACCCCCTGTACCTTCCTCGGCATCATTATCTGCTAGTTTTCATTAAGCTTGTGTTAAATAAAGGAGCGAGCCCTAGAAAAAAATTTGATTCCTTCATTCGTATTACTCAAGAAGCATTGTGGAATATCGCAAGAAGCACAGTAACGCAGACGTTCATACCAACTAGCTCGTCTTTCCTTTCTACTACTGCTGCTTAAGAAGGCTAGGAAATGTCTACTTTTGCATGAGTTACCGTGAACAGAGAGTAGGCTGCGGTCTTGTCTCATAATACTGTGAACAAAACAATCGCATCCGCGTTACATGTCAAATGGCTGCAATTTGCGCGTTACATGAAATTGTTCAACACACTCTGCCATGCTAGCTAACAGCTGCGCCACCAGTTTGAGCCTTGCGCTTTGTGAGAAGATGTTTACCTCGTTCGCTTCCACATGACTGCAATGGTCAGTGCTGTGGGCAGGATGCTATGTTAAGTGGAGTTTCCACTTGGCCTTGTTGGTACAACATAGTGGAGTGAACAGCGCAGATGCCGACGAGGACAAAGTGAGGCACAATGTAGACAAATGCGGCGCAGACTTTCGATAAAATCTACACTTTGCTTGAAAGGCGGCGCTGCATTTGTCTATAGACTTCGTGCTTTTCTTCGTCTTCGTTGGTGTCTGCGCTGTTGCCTTCACTGTGTCGTGGCATGAATAATTAGCGATTTTCCTGAACGGAAGAGGCTTGTGAACTTTCCGCAGCAAAACGTCGCTGCTCACTTGACTGCCTTAAAAATGTCTAGACAAAAGCAAGTAATTTTTCATCAGGTGCGTATGCATTCCAGCAAAGATGTGTGCTTAGGGCAAATTCTTTTGAAATATGCACACTGTAAGCATCACCGCATCACCTAGCCACATCCGAAGCAGTCTAGAAACGCTTTGAATGTATTAATGTCCAAAGAGTGTGACGGACGTGTAACACGGGCAGTGAGTGCACCGCTCGCACGAATAATAAGCGATGTGCCGTGTACAAGCACGTGTCTGCGATTCTTGGGAAAAGGTATTAGGGGTATGTTAGGCACGTATCAGAGAAGCGAGGTCATTTCAGTCGCGAAAGATAATAATCGCACAATAAGACCAGTTACATGTGAGGAGATAGAATCAAAGTTCTGATGAACGCGTTCTTTGTGTGAAGTATACCGAGGAGCACAACGGAATACCACCAAGCTAGGCAAAAGCTTTGTTAAAGGAATGCCGACACCAATTTTAGAAGCTGACTGAGATGGCCCTGAGCAAGCGTGAACCTCAGGAAATGCAAAGATACTTTATTTTAACATTAAAGTCAATTTTTGCGTGGCGCACTTACTGAGATGAACACTAGCGTGATGTCAGGTTACAGTGTCAACTCTGGTGACTTCAACAGTGTGATGACGTTAGGTACCATGGAGGAAAGAAAAAGAAAGGAGGGATCATGACGTCACGCAGCCCGCCTTGGCAAGCCAACCCGTTTTGAAGCCAGCAGTGTCGGCCCAACACGTGACCTTTTGCGTCAAGATCACGCAAGCAACGAGACTTGCCGAAACTTGGGGGTGTGGCGCCCGGGAGCTTTTAATCGAAGCGCGCTTGTTCGGCGCAGACCAGCCGGCTCACGCAGGAGGTTCAAAAACGGAACGCCCCCGAAAGTACTAAAATGTACCGCACGCTCTGACGTTTTGATCACGTGTTGGGCCGACACGGTGGGATTCACTGGGGCTTCACTCGGGTGACGTAATGCTACCTCCTTTCTTTTTCCTTCCTCCTTGTTAGGTACCAAGGTATGAAAGATGGCCGCTTCTGCGTCACCAACAGAGCCACGGAGCCGAGCAACCGTGAAAATGTCACGATAATTTGCTCGAGAACATGACGAGAAGCTCAAACAGTGTCGTAACCTCAGGGTACAGCAGGAACCGAAACTATCTTTTAAAACATGACATTAATTTTTCAGGGCGCACTTACGCTTACCAGCACATTTTCCAGGTTCTTGAGGGTTTGGCCTTTCATATGACGTAAGAAAAAAATTGAAACTTTGCGCGTCAGTACCCCTTTAAGAAGACGTAATTAAGACCCTTCCGTTGAGCCGACATTCCATAGTGAACGATTAAATCCATACGGATATCCATAGGCGTGCGCAGGGTTCCCCTTCAGGGGTGGGAGGGGGGGGGGCGGAGAAGGCTCGTCAGCGCCCCCCTTCCCTATTAAGTCAATGTATGGGGCAGACTTTGCGCCCCCCCCCACCCCCCTTCTTAGCCAACTAGGGAGGGCGGCCGCCCGCTCTGCCCCCCTTCGTGCGCACGCCTATGCAGATATCGAAACCTCATTTTGTTTCGACATCGGTCAGGGATATGCTTCCTTTATAACAGGGTGTGAAGTACTTAGCTGAAGTGGAAAAAATCCTTGAACATGGTGTATGTGCTCGAGCCGACGTTTCGACAAGTGGACTTGTCTTCAAGGCTGGAAATGGAACTCCTGCCTTGAAGAAGACAAGTCCACTTGTCGAAACGTCGGCTCGAGCACACACCCCTGTTTGCGGGTATTTTTTCATCGCAAGCTTCCATCTACCCCTTCCTGCCGTTAACTGAAGGAAAGTTTCTTAAAGGGACACTAAAGAGAAACAGTGACTTGGCTTAGATTGACAAATTGCACTCTGCGAACTCTAATGCCATATGTTTCACTACCGGTGATCGCCCAGTACTTGCCGGCCTCCCTTCACCATCGGCCTCCCCCATGAATGGACGAGACCCTGTCTGTTTTTTTTTTTTTTTTTTTTCCTACTATCTTCTTTATTTCCCCCCTTCCCCTGACGCTGCGCCGTGCTCCCTATTGGGCTGCATAAATAAGCGTCATTTCCTTATTAAACCACGACTATCATAAATTCATTATGAGCGGAGAAAATCAAGGTTGAAGTTTCTGTTCTATATTTCGCGCCGAAATCTCCGCGCGTGACGTCGAAAATTTCAAAATGTATTTTTCTTATTTTCGCCACATTAGCGCGATGAAATTTTCTGAAACTTCGTATGCTAGTTCTATGGCACCCACAGATGACAATGTACTTCATTTTCATCGATTAGAAGCTACGCAGGACCCAGTAGACGCCTTCAAAATCTATGACGTCACGGTGTTTGGTGCGGGAATCTCAAGGTGGCGTCTCCACCCGCATTTTCTTTTCGCGCGTTTTCTCGCTTGCCAAGCGTCGTGTCGAGGTAAGAGTGGTGTTTTCGGGATTGTGAAATTGTACTTTAATAACAAGCGAAAAATCGTTTTGCTCTTTAGTGCCCCTTTAAGATGCGGGTATTTTCTTGGTCCGTCTTCGTGTCTTATTTTCAACGAGTTGTCTATTTTCGCTCAACGCACACGTGACGCAATGAATTTTCCGACATTTTCTTTTTTTCTTTTATTACAGGCTACGTGGACTCTGCCCTGTTAGCCGACAAAAACCACGACGGCTACATTTCGTATCCGGAACTCAGGGCAAGCGACCTCGCCACCCCGCATACTTAAATCTTTGTACATAAGGGGATACCACCATGCGCCTATTGCATTTCTACATACGTATTTTATTTAGATATTTTTTTTGTATGGCACAAAGTGCCTTCTCAGTGCCTTTTCACAACCACTTTACAGAGTCTTTTTACTCGCAATAAAGTATTTTGCCATGTCTTTGTATTTTTTTTCCTGTTTCAGTTATTTTGGATATTACTGCTGTTTATTAGAATGAAGCTGCTCTCGATTAATGCAGTACAGATTGCGTTTTGGTCTCTCATAGCAAAGTGGAGTGGGCACTAATTGCTGTCTGAGAACGAAAATGTGGTCATTTGCTGCCCATAAACCTACTTGAAGTTAATCATGTCGTTGTCATTATCTATATTCTGACACATCGAAATCGGCGCATGTATCTTTGAGAAATGCCCTTTACACCCACTTTGTGAAAATAGAAAAAAGAAAGAGAAAAAAGTAAATTGTCTAACGCGTACATTGATAAGTGAATGAGTAGTTTACGATGTCTCGTATGAAATTTCTTCCGTCGTGCAAGCTTGATTAATAAGGATTCCAAGTATTGATTCGGTTACCTTGTACAAAGGGCACTCTCATGTAAAGGATAAAATGTTGCGTAGAAATATCTAAACATAGATGAGGTATAACGAAATATAGTCGTCTCTAGGTTCACTTAATCGGTATCAGAATAAGTTTTGTTTCTGTGTTAAAGTACGGCAGCAGTCACGTAAAGGAGCACGCGCAGTACAACTTTAGACCGGATTCTGCGCGAAATCTACCGCGAGCGTTTTGAGGAAAGTTCTGCTGGCCGTTATACTCTCCTTTGAGCATGGAAGCGACTGGAACGAAAGACAATTCAAAGCCGTCTTTTGTTGGCTGTGGCGATTCCGTTTAGGCGCAGCTGGCTGACAGGTGGTGAGATTTCCATTTTCATCAAAGTTGGCGAAAGCCTTTCGAGGACAAAAAAATATAAAACAAGCAAACTAAGAAAGGAGCGCAGCAGCAGCTTTGAGCACACCGCCAACAGGCGTTCCGGATATGCACGTGGAAAGACCTACATTCGCGCTGTAACCCGATATGACGTAACATCCACGTCACGTGGCGGACCCGCATTGCTTCCGAAGCAGCCAGGGAAAGCAGTACAGGTACTGCTTGAAAGTTAACGGAATAAGTATAGAGTCTGTGCTGTATCGTGTTCTGTGCGTACCGCTGTGTTCGTGAATGGCTTCTCACATGTATCGTCGGTGTGCCGTAAAGAAGACACATGCAGAAAGCCTGGACTGCAACTGGTTGCTGCGTTGCGCCGCGCTTCTGACTTACACGTGGGCCGTTGTTGCACACGTCGACTCAACGTACCAACACGCCCCTAAGCCATCCAGCGCGGCGGCGGCTGAACTACATCACAAATGGTCTGCAGCGGAGGTGGTTCGAGATCTAGAGTAAGTTTAATGGTTATTTTGATAATCTTAAATCCTGTATCTTCGGTCATTCATTCCCCCATACCTTGTGGTCGCGGAGCTCGGCGGCTGGCCCGAAGGTCGCAGGTTCGAGGCCGGCCGCGGCAATCGCATTTCGATGGTGGCGAAATGCTAGAGGCCCGTGTACTGTGCGATGTCAGTGCACGTTAAAGAAACACCAGATGGTCACAATTTCCGAAGCCCTCCACTATGACGTGTCTCATGTTCATATCGCTCTTCTCACTCGTTCAACCTCAAATATTATGCCGCCATACACTTCCATAAGAGTAAAACAGGAATCTCGACAAACGTGTACGTAGTTTAAGCTCGAGGTCTTTCCTTCCTTCTGTGCTTTATTTTTGTCGGTAGTTTTGTGCTTACTACAAGGATAGCTGAACGGAACTGTGATTGCAATTCCATCATTCGGGTAACAGAAATATCTGGGGTTTTACGTACCAAAACCACGACATGATTATGAGGCCCGCCGTTGTGGAGGGCTCCGGAAATGTCGACTATCTGGTGTTCTTTAACGTGCACTGACATCGCACAGTATACACTGGCCCCTCGCATTTATCTTCATCAAAATGCGAGCGCCGTGGCTGGGACCGAACCAGCGACATTCCGGTGAAGAGCTGAACACCGTAACCACGGTACCACTGTTGTAGTTCCGTCATTTGGATATACCACGCGAATGATGGAGAGTGCAATGATCTTTAATTTTCGATTCACAAATTCTCATTGCACCCACCATGGTAGTTTAGCAGGTAAAGTGTCGCGCTGTTAAGCTCCTGGTCGCGGGTTCGTTTACCGGCCATGGCGGCAGCACAAAAATCGGAGCAAGAACACCTGTTTACTTATATTTGAGCGCACGTTCAAGCACCCCAGTTTTTCGAAACTGATTCGGAGTCCGCTGATACGGCGTGTCTCATAATGACATTGTGATTTTGGCACGCGAAACCGTATAATTATATCCTCGTGGCGTTATTTCATATGCATGATATTTTTACATGTCCGTGAAACCATAGGCAGCATGACAGTCAGTCTTTGGTTGCACAGATAATCATCATAAATGGCGGAACTCAGCACACTATATTCTATTTAAATTGGCCGTGTTGCGTTGTGGTAGAATAGGTCGAATCCAGTATGATAATTTAGGCTGGTCTCTGTACTCCAAACCATTTTTTTTTATTGCAGTCTCATATATAGCCACCACACTGACAGTTAATGCATACATTTGCGCCATAAGTGCTTGAAATAAATTTTATTGAAAACTCGGTTGTTAGGTTATGGTTGGGTGTGTATTCACGCCGTAGTCCTAATTAATTCCGCAAATTGAGAAGGCACTGCCAGGCTCGCGCAGAAAAGGACCACTCGTTGCCACTTAGCCACGTCGCGTAAGTCTGCAATCCTGAAAGAACGTTTCAAACGTGCATCGCATGGAAAAAACAAAATAACCAAGTCTATAATGTACAATATCTATGGTGTAATTATAGTCCGCGATGACAAATAAGCTTCAAGAAGGTTAACATAGGAGACACAAGGACTTTGATGTTCAGAATGGTTACAAGGCACAGCAAGACAAGGCTCATTGCCTTGCTGGCTTAACCACCTTGTCATACTGCAATGGAAATGTGCCTATCGATAATTTTTATGACATCACATACGCAGTTTCTAAATGTGCTACAATGCCCAGGCATGAAGTTGACGCTGACATCTGTGCTCCATAATATCAGACCACTTTGGTTGCGTTTGACTGTGACTATTTTTCACCGGGTTATTGATTATCAATTAATCGCATGCCGCAAGGCGCTTGTCCGCTGTAACGCTTCCTGTTTGCGCCGCTTCTCGGCGTGCTAGTATTCTAACAGTGTGGACACGATGACGTCACTGGGATATTTCTATAGATATTTCTTTTTATTACGATATCAGTGAGCGCCAACCTCCATGCAGCAGCCACACCAAAGAGCTTGGTTGGGAAACAAAATTGACTGAAGCATGAAAAGTTGACAACTCGAATATATGTGCAGCACGTGTTTGTGGCGCTCAGCGGTGATGCATATCGACGAGAGATAGGGGCACCAAATCGTGTTATTTTTCTTTCTTTTTTTTTTTTTTTTTGCTGCCAAGGCATATGTGCCCACATGTCGAAAAATAAATCAGCTGTATGTCAGCGCTGTTGTAGTGCCTTCATCATCTTGTGTGTCCTGTAAGAATTTTGCGCTTTCTTTTTCCCCTGTTGTAAGACATACCTGCCACCGGTGATTTTTGACCGCTTCACGGCCAGCCGAGCTGTGCTTATTCACTTGCTTCCCGAGGCAGCGATAATGCGGCCTAGAGCACGCGCTACACTGCAAGTCAGTTATTTATGTTGTATTAAGGTAAAAAAAAAAAGCGCACGCACAAATAAGTTAAGAGCTTTGGCGTCCACCTGCGACGACTCATTGAGCTTATATAGCAAAACGCCGGACGTCCAGATAAGCATATTTTGCTGAAAAGTACTTTTCTAACGCATGCGGAGAATATTATTTTGTGAGTTGTCCGTTGGATAATAAAGTATCGTCGGTAAAATTAAAGTAATACAAATAGCAAAAAAAAATGTACTAATAAAGCTGAAATTCGGGCTAGTTGGTTTTCACTTGAATACACATTACTGGCGGAACTAAAACAGAGACAAAGTCCGTCCGTGGTGGGGTAGCGGTTATGGTGCTCGGCTACTGACCCGTACATCGCGGGTTCGATCCCGGCCTTGGTCGCATTTCGAAGGAGGCGAAATGCTAGAGGCCCGTGTACTGTGCGATGTCAGTGCACGTTAAAGAACACCGGATGGTCGAAATTTCCGGAGCCCTCCACTACGACGTCTCTCATAATCATATCGTGGTTTTGAGACGTAAAACCCTGGTATTATTATTATTATTTAAAACAAATACCAACACAGATACACACGAAAGATGCTAGCAGTCGTCCTGTGTGCATCGTTCTTTGTCCCTGTTTCAGTTCCGCGTTTAATATGTATTCAAAGTGTTCAATCTTCCGCGCAAAAGATAAAGTGGATTGAAGGGCCCGTCGCTGTTAGACAACCGCGTAGACTCAACAGATACCGATGCCAAGAAAAGCCTCGCAGGCTTTAGTTTGTTGGGTTGTCTTAAATTGACGATTACTAATTATAACATAAAGGCAAAGGAAGGTGGACGGAAAGACAACTTGCCTCCCATGGGATCTGGAACATTACGCGAATGTTGCACCGATTGGGTCTGCCTGACTCGTAAAAAAAATTGTTCAGATGAACTGCTAATCGCGCGTCTTTTTTTTCTTGTCCAGTCACATTAAAGAAGACGTGGCGAAAATGCTTCATCTTCAGAGCACCGGAGAACTGTCTCCGGAGGAAGTGTACTTTTATTATTTCAGGTAAGTTCTGATGGGGGTAATATGAGATTTACATAGCTAGTAATTAAATAGGACGTGTTTGATGTGGGTGACTGAACGTGACACGATCGATAGACATTAACTTTTTTTATCTCGATAGAGAGCTTACCGGTATTCCAGAGCAAGATGAGTCGCTCTAAAAAGACATATATATATATATATATATATATATATATATATATATTGCCACGCGCGGTTCTTTTACTGTATTCAGTTTCCGCCCACAAAGACTATCAGCAGTACTCGGCGCAGACCGCACCTTATTGTTCCAGAAGCTTCTCGGTTGTAGTAGATCGTTTTGTTAAGATTGCGCGCAAGACGCGACCACTCGAGATTATTCCAGAGCTTGCGCGATGACCAGTGATAAGGCCAGAATGTTCGACGCGTGATGCATAAAAGCCGGCGCGCTCCAACGATGTTCAGATTATCGACGGCCGACGCTCTGTTCGCCGCTTTCAGTGCCAGTGTGCATTGCTGTAGCCTGACTTTCAGTTTCTTGGCCACAAGTTCGGCCTAATAAAGAGTTCCTTTCTTTTAACGCCGACTGTTGCCTTCGTCCACGTCACGACCACGTGACATCTGGTGGAGGTGCTGTTCGTTCATGTTCCGGACGCCCCCCGTCAAGCCGTGAACCCAGCCCAAATCGTGACGAAGACACCGAACCCTTCACGAACAGTCGAGCCAGCCGCAGACTGAAAGGACTACCCCCGCAGCACGGACTCTTACCGGACAAGCCAAAAGCTACGGCGACGAGGACGACAGGCACGATGACGGCCGCTGTGTCCCCTGCAACGGTCGTTATGCAGCCACCCAGAGAGCCACCGAAGTTCCATGGATCGCCGACTGAAGACCCCGACACCTGGCTGGAGACGTTCGAAAGAGTCTCAATATTTAACAACTGGGACGCCGAGGACAAGCTGCGCCATGTTTACTTTTATTTGGAGGACGCAGCCAGGACCTGGTTCGAGAACCGGGAGTCCACGCTTCGAACATGGGACCTCTTTCGCGGCGCTTTCTTGGAGACGTTCGCGAGCGTCGTCCGAAAGGAAAGGGCCGCCGCTTTACTGGACACACGGTTGCAGCTCCCGAATGAGACCGTCACCATCTTTACGGAGGAGATGACGCGGCTTTTCCGACACGCCGACGCTGACATGTCCGAGGAAAAAAAGGTGCGGTTCCTCATGAGAGGAGTAAAGGAAGAACTTTTCGCCGGACTTGTGCGCAACCCCCCAAAGACGGTCTCGGAATTCGTTTCGGAGGCCACTACGATCGAGAAAGCTCTAGAAATCCGCAACAGGCAATACAACCGCCGCCTGCCTACGACGAGCTACGCGGATGTTCAAGCGCTGGGGACCAACGACCTCCGCGAGACCATCAGAGCGGTCGTGCGGGAGGAGCTGCGGAAGATGTTCCCCAGATCGCAACCTCAGGTGGACTCGATAGCCGAGATAGTTCGTGAAGAACTCCAGCAGTCGCTCGGCACCCCTGAGCCACCACAGTCACAGCCGCAGGCCCTGAGCTATGCTGCTGCAGCCCGACGCAGTGCATCCGCTCCACGCCCCCGTCAGGACGCCGCACAGCCGCACTATCGTCGCCAGACGCCGCCGCCGCCACCACCGCCGCCATCGCGCCCGCCTGCCGGCCAGCGGTACACGCCACGGAAGACCGACATCTGGAGAGCCCCCCGACCACCGTCCACTCTGCTACCATTGCGGAGAAGCCGGCCACACGTACCGCCGGTGCCAGTACCGACAGATGGGGCTACGCGGATTCGCCGTCAACGCGCCGCGTCCGCAGCCAGGCGAACGGCCTCGAGACATCGACGACTACCTCACCGGAACACAGTGGCAGCAACGACGACCTTCCCGCTCGCCGTCGCCCGGCCGCTACATGTCACCGCACCGCCGGCAGTACACTGGCCCAAACCGGGGCCGGTCGCCTAGCCCGTATCAGGGAAACTAAAGGCAGCAACCGATGGAGGTGCGGTTGCTGTACGACGAAATGCCGAAGATCCTCCGCGGCCGCCGACGACGACAACGCTACGAGACCTGCAGAACACGACGCGAAGCAGACGAAGCCCTGCCGACGAAACCTCGCGGACCGAAGAAGACCTGACGACGCAGCATGGAAGCACCGCAACAAATCGACGCAGCCGTGATCCGACGCCGCGACCTAACCGCAACGCAAGGCGACGGACTAGCGACCTCGACGTTCTCATCGACGGCCACAACGTCACCGCTCTCGTCGACACTGGGGCCGACTATTCCGTCGTCAGTGGGCCATTCGCCACCAAGCTGAAGAAAGTAAAGACCGCTTGGAGTGGACCCGAAATCCGGACAGCTGGAGGCCACCTGATAACGCCGATTGGTGTCTGCACGGCGAGAGTCACCATCAATAACAGGACTTATCCTGCGAGCTTTGTAATCCTACAAAACTGCTCCAGGGATGTGATACTTGGAATGGACTTCCTAAGTGACCACGGCGCCGTCATCGACCTAAGGTCTGAGTCGATAACACTAACTTCAGAAAAAGCGCTGCCTACCCAGACGACGCCGGGGAACCATGCATTGAACGTGATAGAAGAGCACGTCACCGTCCCACCTCTCTCCAGCGTCATCATTCCCGTCGGCACCGAAAAACCCACAGACTTCGAAGGTGTCATCGAGGGCGATCAGCACCTGCTTGTAAACCGTCAGATTTGCGTCGCAAGAGGCATCGCCGAGTTGCGCGAAGGGAAAGCATCAGTGATGCTCACGAACTTCAGCAACGAATACAAGCACGTGAGCAAAGGCACGACGGTCGCCTACATCGAAGAAATTGTGGAAGCCAGCGACGCCCTCGCCCTCGCCGAGTTTACCGAACGTACTTCGACGAAGCAAGCCCACCAACTATCTTTCGACGTCAATCCGAGCCTTCCGACGCATAAACAAGAACAGCTGAAAACCCTGCTCCTGCAATACAAGGACTGCTTTTCGTCGTCGTCAGGAGTTCGACAGACCCCAGTCGCACAACACCGCATCATAACAGACGAAAGCGCCAGGCCACTACGTCAGAGCCCGTACAGAGTTTCAACGCGGGAACGCGAGGCCATCAAGAACCAAGTCGACGAAATGCTGCGCGACGACATCATCCAGCCTTCAAAGAGTCCGTGGGCGTCACCCGTGGTGTTAGTGAAGAAAAAGGACGGAACCCTACGCTTCTGCGTCGATTATCGCCGCCTGAACAAAATAACGAAGAAGGACGTGTACCCTCTCCCACGGATAGACGACACCCTGGATCGACTCCACAACGCGAGGTACTTTTCTTCGATGGACCTCAAGACCGGCTACTGGCAAATTGAGGTCGACGAGAGAGACCGAGAGAAGACCGCGTTTATAACACCAGACGGTCTCTTCGAGTTCAAAGTCATGCCCTTCGGTCTTTGCTCGGCGCCTGCGACTTTCCAACGGGTTATGGATACAGTACTGGCAGGACTGAAGTGGCAGACTTGCCTGGTGTACCTGGACGACGTCATTGTGTTTGCTTCAAACTTCGACGAACACCTCCGGCGACTTGACGCAGTACTTCAAGCAATCAGGGCCTCCGGACTCACCCTCAAGCCAGAAAAGTGCCGCTTCGCATACGAGGAACTCCTGTTCCTGGGTCACGTTATCAGCAAGTCTGGAGTTCGCCCCGACCCACGGAAAACAGCTGCCATCGCTGCTTTCCCGCCGCCCACCGACAAGAAGGCCGTACGCCGATTTCTCGGCTTGTGCGCTTATTATAGACGCTTCGTCAAGGAATTTTCCCGCATCGCCGAGCCACTAACTCAGCTCACGAAAAACGACGTGGAATTCAAGTGGGGAGCGAGGCAAGTCGAAGCATTTCAAGAATTGAAACAACGCCTGCAGACGCCTCCAATACTTGCGCATTTCGACGAACACGCTGACACGGAAATCCACACCGACGCAAGCAGCGTAGGACTCGGCGCCGTTCTTGTCCAGAGAACTGCCGGCGTGGAAAGGGTTATCAGTTATGCTAGCCGGTCGCTATCCAAGGCAGAAGCCAACTATTCCACAACAGAAAAGGAGTGCCTCGCCATCATCTGGGCTACGTCAAAGTTTCGCCCCTACCTCTACGGGAGGCCCTTCAAAGTTGTGAGCGACCACCACGCCTTGTGTTGGCTAGCTAACTTGAAGGACCCTTCAGGTCGCCTCGCACGATGGAGTCTAAGGCTTCAAGAATTCGACATCACCGTCGTTTACAAGTCCGGACGAAAACACTCTGACGCCGACTGCTTGTCTCGTGCCCCCGTCGACCCGCCGCCGCAGGATGACCAGGAGGATGACTTCTTCTTGGGAACCATAAGTGCCGACGACTTCGCCGAACGACAGCGAGCCGACCCGGAACTCAGGGGCCTTGTGGAGTATCTCGAAGGCAAGACCGCCATTGTTCCAAAGGCATTCAAACGAGGACTCGCGTCGTTTTCCTTGCGAAACGGCGTTGTCATAAAGAAGAATTTCTCGCCACTTCGAGCCGACTACCTTCTCGTAATGCCTGCAGCCCTGCGACCAGAAGTCCTCCAGGCACTACACGACGACCCGGCGGCCGGACACCTCGGACTTTCCCGCACGCTCGCAAGGGTACAGGAAAAGTACTTCTGGCCGCGCCTTGCCACCGACGTCGCCCGCTACGTAAAGACGTGCCGAGACTGTCAGCGACGGAAGACACCGCCCACAAGACCAGCAGGCTTCCTTCAGCCGATCGAGCCTCCTCGGCGACCGTTCCAGCAGATCGGGATGGACCTGCTGGGGCCGTTCCCAACGTCGACTTGCGGAAATAAATGGATCGTCGTGGCTACCGACTACCTCACCCGCTACGCCGAAACAAAGGCCCTGCCTAAAGGCAGTGCCGCCGAGGTAGCCAAGTTCTTCGTTGAGAACATCGTCCTTCGACATGGCGCCCCAGAGGTTCTCATCACCGACAGAGGTACGGCGTTTACTGCTGACCTAACTCAGGCGATCTTGAGATACAGCCAGACAAACCACCGCCGGACCACCGCCTACCACCCACAGACCAATGGCCTCACCGAGCGTCTCAACAAGACCATCGCCGACATGCTGGCCATGTACGTCGACGTCGAGCACAAGACGTGGGATGCGATCCTTCCGTACGTGACTTTCGCGTACAACACGGCCGTACAAGAGACGACGCAGATGACGCCATACAAGCTGGTCTACGGACGGAGTGCGGCAACGACGCTTGACGCCATGTTACCAAACGTCACCGACGAAGAAAACATCGACGTCACCGCCTACTTACAACGCGCCGAGGAAGCCCGACAACTCGCCCGCCTGCGAATCAAGAATCAGCAGACGACCGACAGCCGCCGCTACAATCTTCGGCGACGCTTCGTGGAATACCAGCCCGGCGACCGCGTTTGGGTGTGGACGCCGATACGCCGACGTGGACTCTGTGAAAAACTTCTTCGGCGATACTTCGGGCCGTACAAAGTGCTTCGACGTCTAGGCGCTCTGGACTACGAGGTTGTCCCGGACGGCACTACGAACTCTCAACGGCGCCGTGCGCGACCTGAAGTCGTCCATGTCGTGCGCCTCAAACCGTATTACGCGCGTTAGCGAACCTGAGGACTGCACTTATTGGTTTATTATTGTACTTTCTTGCTGTATCGTTGTCCTTATTTTGTTGCATGTATTTTTTCCATGTGTTCTGTTCCAAGCATCGGGACGATGCCTTTTCAGAGGGGGGCATTGCCACGCGCGGTTCTTTTACTGTATTCAGTTTCCGCCCACAAAGACTATCAGCAGTACTCGGCGCAGACCGCACCTTATTGTTCCAGAAGCTTCTCGGTTGTAGTAGATCGTTTTGTTAAGATTGCGCGCAAGACGCGACCACTCGAGATTATTCCAGAGCTTGCGCGATGACCAGTGATAAGGCCAGAATGTTCGACGCGTGATGCATAAAAGCCGGCGCGCTCCAACGATGTTCAGATTATCGACGGCCGACGCTCTGTTCGCCGCTTTCAGTGCCAGTGTGCATTGCTGTAGCCTGACTTTCAGTTTCTTGGCCACAAGTTCGGCCTAATAAAGAGTTCCTTTCTTTTAACGCCGACTGTTGCCTTCGTCCACGTCACGACCACGTGACAATATATATACATGCCTTGAAAAAACGTCGGCAGAATAAACAGTTGTCATGTGAAGGCGCATCTATTTTTATACTTATATATATATATATATATATATATATATATATATATATATATATATATATATATATATATATATATATATATATATATATATATATATATATATATATATATGGCTCAGCTCTCTGTCAGAATAAACGAGTTGAGTCAGTTGGTTAGTATTCCTTCAGACAGGCAGGGCGTGCAAACACGGACACAAGAAGTCAAGACGCCACAAACGTCGACTAACAACTGCAAAGGCGCACAACTGCGGAAAAGAAAGAAGGCACGAAAATTTATCTGCGCATGCCCATACTCAGATTATCAATTTCGGCACGCGTGTGGGTCTACGTGAAAGGATAACTGTTAAGGCATTTGATTTCTTTTTTATGCAAGTTAATCGACGGCCGCACCTAGGACAGACTGGTCGCTGTGTTTACCAGAGGTTGGAACATAGGAGATCGCTGACCGGACGCTCACCTTATAATGTTTCTTCGCATTTCCGAGAGTGTAAGTGCACGCCAAAAATTCGATGAATGCGCAGTTCTGTACAGGCACGGGACTGAAGAAACGTGTTTAATGATTAAGGCATGTCATATTGATAATAGTGGTAGCGCATGCGTGATTCAAACGTCGATAAACTTGCGTAAAGAATAAATCAAATGCCTTGACAGTGGTCCTTTACGTAGACCACCACGCGTGCCGGAATGATGGGTTTGCCTGTTGCATGGGCATGTGCAGACAAGTTTGCGTGCCTTCTTTCTTTTCTAATGAGAACTAACAGACAAAGATGCCAAGGAAAGTATAGGGGGAAGCTATTAGAAGTAATTATAATGTAAATGTGAAGAAATGACAGTGGACGAAAAGATAACTTGCCAGCGGCAATTGGTTATCCTGCCGGTGGCAAGTTATCTTTTCGTCCACTTTCATTTCTTCACATTTACATTATAATTACTTCTAATAGCTTCCCCCTATACTTTCCGTGGCATCTTTGTCTGTTAGTTCTCATTAATACTATGTTTAACAAAGCAAACGAGCCCTTAAGTTTACAATTCCTTCCTTCTTTCTTTTCTAGTTGCTCTTCTGTACATAGCACGTGACATCTTGTACGCAGCTTCACAATGTACGCATGGTACTCAACATAGTGGTTTTTGATGAAGTAAATGCAGCATAAATCACGTTGCAGTGAACTTGCTTCAATATGATAACGACGTGACCGGAACATTATTAGCATCCGTGCGTCTGTAACGGAAGTGCCTGCATGTGATGTGCTGATAAGGTTCACGTTACGTCACAATGTTTGTGTCTTACCATTTTGTACTCTTGCATAGCGGTATCAGTGACGTCAGTGCAAGCCATTTATAGCTTGAAGTTCGCTAATGTGTTTTACTACTTGCAGGATGCACGATTTCGACGAAAACAATTTGCTGGACGGCCATGAGATAAAGGTCGCCATGTTGCACACCGTCGCCCACCATCCTGGCGGGGAGAACTCTGTGCCCGAAGAAGCGATAGCAAGTGAGTGTAGAAGCGTGACCTTCGAGATCTGACAGTGCGAAACAGATCTTGGAGGCGACAGTAGGCTCACTTATCTCAAGTTTGCTGGAGGGAAACTTGACGCAAGCGCGCTCATGCTGCGCCGGTATGGGAATGAAGAGCCGTTCACTTATGTCTAATTTTCATCCTTCCATCTTCGAACGACTTCGCGTATTCTTACATGAACCATCCCGAAGCACATTTTTTTTTTGTCGCAAATTTTAGTGTACACAAAATTGCACTCGTTTCGCATTAACGAAAGATGGGGAATAGTTCGAGGCTCTCGTTTCTTTATTTGACTTAACCCAATAGAAAGAAAGGACCTTCGCGTAATTCGAAGGTTGTGGGTTCGGATCGCACCGACGGAAAGGGTGCTCTTTCCACTTAATATCAATTTGTTCAATTTGCCATAATTGCTGCAGAACTGTTGAAAAAACAACAAATTATGTCCTCTATGCTTCCCGTTGGTTTGGTCATTCATTTCGAAAGTAATTCTAACTATTCGTCGTTTTATTTTAAGCATGAAGATAAGGTTTTCTGTAGAATTTAGAAAATCCCGCACATTTCTTGTTGGCAGCGTCTCGTGCGCCGCGTGTTGCGCGAAACGATCCCACACAGAACTGGCCCCTGCACCGCACGGAAGTGACGTCACCTTAATAAAATAAACTTAAGACAACTCAAATGGAGGGATTATTACTTTATAATGTGTTAAACCTGCAAAAATATTAAACAAAAGTGTTTGACGAGTTAACATACATTTATTAGTTAATGACATATCGCAAGCAGCTTAAATCCAGGGGACGCTGTGAAAGGTAACAGCAGCAAAGATGGCGGCTGCGAGAAAATCCATGCGTGGTATAGAGTATAGTGAACTATAATATAGAGTTTCTCACTATTATGTGCGGATTGTTGCTGTTGGAAGTACTGCATTTTCTAGATGGCGATATCAAAACGTGGTGTTCTCGATGGTGAGAGTGTCCTTGCTGCCGAGTACCTCATTTTGCTTTAAGCGAAGGGCAAGGTCGACGATGAAATGAATGTTGTAGCGCAGTTATTGTGAACGTCCGGACGCACAAGAAATCCCAGTGCGGCTGCGAAGTATTTTTGCTAAGCCTGTGATCTCCGATGGCCCATGCTCCTGCACTGCAGGTTTTTTTTCGCAAAGTGCGAACACGTGTCGGTGGTTCTCTTCCGTTGCTAGATAAATTTTGCTGTACTGTTACAGGCTTGTGTTATTAAGCAAGGCAGACAAACTGTTTGGCACTGTTCTGTAGGTAGGTGGGCTAACGCAGTCGGCAGTTGCCATCAGTTTATCAAGCGCTGATCGCCTAGAGCAGGGGTCTCAAACTCACCACAGCCAGCGGGCCGCATTTACGCAATTCAGTCCGTCAAGGGCCGGGACTGTGAAGGAGGTAAGATCGAGGGGGGGGGGGGGGGGGGGGTTGTACAGTTTGCCAGAAAACACTGCCATTTAAAAGGAAACTTTCCCATACCTCATATACAGATCATTTTTGAAGAGATGTGGTGCCAGGATTCCAGCTACATGCTGCTACCGATCTCCTAATGACTCAAATATGAGCACCGATTGTGATATAGTGTTTGTTTCATGGTTATGCTTTAAAACAAGGTGAACGCATGGGATGCCTCACGGAGACAATGCCATAAACCAGACAGGCCTGTGTAGCTCACGAACATACTTAATAAGAAAATAAAAAAAATGTGGGACGAAGACAGTCATGTGCGGGTCGCGGGCCGCAACCGAGAGCCTCGCGGGCCGCATGCGGCCCGCGGGCCGCCTGTTTGAGACCCCTGGCCTAGAGCATCACGGCGACACGCCAGTATATTGAAGTGACTTAGTCTGCCGATTACTTTTTGAGGCGATGACGGTACACTGATCGACATAACGTTTCGTGCTGCGTATTCGGCGTGGCTACAGTAGGCGAGGAGCAAGAGCGACTGCTAGCTGCTAAAAGAATGATGGCACGAAACTCGTCTACCATTATTTATGATTATCATCTGCCAGTCATGCCTTGCACTCGGAACGCATACGAAATGCGATACCGCCAGCCGGAGCAAAATTCTAGCGCTACGGTCACGCCGGCCGAAAGCACAGATTTGCCCAGTGATAGTCAAGGCATGTTGAAGTTCGACTGCACCAAAAGCCACGTTTTACACTGTTCGGATCTTTTTTTTCTTCGCGATAGTACGTAACCACGAGCCGTTCGCGAAATCTAGGCGTCCAGTGAATCAGTTCTGAGACCACGTCTGTGCAGTGCGTCTTCCTGTCATCAGAGCCTTGATAAACCGTGAAAATCAACATTCCTGAGGCGGATGCCAGAGAAACCGATGCAGCCAGCTGCGTATGAACTTTGCGTGTCCTCCTACTTCTTGCCGGGAAAGCACATTGATTCATAAGACAGCGTATCACAGTATAATAGAGCCACTTCTGCAGGGGTCATCAAACAACCAATATCGAAGGGCCTGTAGAGACAGGACCACCAGCAGCGCAGCAGCAGCAAGTCCGGCTTCCGGGAGGCCGATGGGGAGGCATACAGAAAGTCGCGTGCCGATTCGGCGAATTCATGGCATATTCAAACGGCGCGCCTAACCGGAAAATGCGTAACGTCACTTTCGTGCGGTGCAGGAGTCGTTTCTGCACGGGAGCCGCT
This sequence comes from Rhipicephalus appendiculatus, assembly GCA_030522465.1. Taxonomy (NCBI): domain Eukaryota; kingdom Metazoa; phylum Arthropoda; class Arachnida; order Ixodida; family Ixodidae; genus Rhipicephalus; species Rhipicephalus appendiculatus. Next base: position 2,959 of record JALIZH010028774.1, on the reverse strand, counting down.
CGTGCACCGCGCGGCGCAGCATTTTCTGTCTTTCGTGGCACCAAACACACTGTCCTATGCCTAAAACACCTTCGGCCTATGCACATTCGGGTAGCCTTATGTTAGCCTTATGCGAAATCTACTGCCATCTGGCGGTCCTCCTGCGCATATTCGTCATGTTCAAGGCTAAGCGCAGCCCGCATGTACCCATACGGAACGTACGATGTTATCAGAGGCTTCAGGTGCGTGTGGGACGTTTGAAATATGACAAGGAAAAATTCAGCTGCGGAAAATGGGTTACACTCGTGTGCGCTATCGCTGGCGGCGCCGAGGTATATACTTCGCGAGCGCTGGGTCGACGTCGGAAAATTGTCTTGCTTCAACGTGTTTCCATTGTGATACATCCGTAGGCCACCGACGCTATTGTGTGAAACGCGAATTTTATTTACCTATGATGCTTTTATCATCACATGTCGCAAGGATACCGCATAAAATGGCAGTCAATCGATACCTATTCTCGGAGCGATAAACGCTTTTCGTGTTCACTCTTCACGTGCGTGAGATGCATAAATTGTGGACATATTACGGTAGTTATTCTAAATATAACTGACGTCAGTGGTCATTACGGGAAATAGACCACAAGGAAACAAAACATTATTTACAATAAAATGCACAATGCCTACGGTTTTACACTGCCGCTTATGCAGCTTGCTTTGAAATCGATTAGCAGCACTTGGTGATTTGCTGTCGTCGCTGCGCCTCGTGTCGCGCACCAAAGCGCCTTCGCAACGATCCTACACTAGTATGATGGTTCAGGCTTCGGCGAGTTGGTAAGGATACGCACACTATATACCATTATATTCGGATGGCTAAAAACGTTTTATTCGCCACACGGACAACAGAAAGAGAAAGTTTGTTACCTTGCGTACCATCTTCTTCATAGGCGTGCGCAGGGTTGCCCTTCAGGGGGGGGGGGAGTGGGCGAAGGTTCGACGCAGCGCCCCCCCCCCCCCCTCCCTATTAGGTCAATGTATGGGTTGACTTTGCGACCCCCCGGGTCGCAGCGCCCCACTCCCTATTGAGTCAATGTATGGGGCTGACTTTCTAGGGAGGGCAGCCGCCCTCTCCCCCCACCCCCCCCCGTGCGCACGCCTATGCTCTTCTTTCTCAGAAGCAACAAACTGACGCATGATTCGATGATGGGCTTGAAGCTTCGCTGTCATTGTGACATAGTGCTTTATATGCAAAAACTGGCAACGACGTCACCAGGAAATGCCCGATAACTCGGACAGGTTTTATACACTGTGTCAGCGCAGTGTCCTGTGTGTCCACTGTCCGCCCCGTTTCTTGCGCTGCTCTGCAACAATTTACCCACCTGTCTCCCATTGCTCATTCACAGTTTGGATAACGATAAATGCAGATACAAGCAAACACTTATAGCATCTACGTACATCAATATGACTCGCACAGAAGCCTCCAACATGGTGTCGCATCGATAGCTTCGTCACACCACCAACGGAAGGCATCAGTTTCGCGTAGGGCGTTGTATTTAGCCTAAACTCGAGGATCCGGGTTCGATTCTCGGCTATGGTGCCCTATCCCTGCCACAACGGGCACACCCTTGTGCCTATAGGTTTAGCTGCACGTTTAAGGAAACTCCAGGTGGTCAAGATTAAATGTCATGTCATGTCAAGTCATGTTGTAACACCACAACATGACTCATAATAGTAATGCATTGGCACGTATAAAGCCTAGAACTTACTATTATTAATTGTCGTTAGTGCCGCGATGATTCGGGCTACGACTGTTGATAACGACTGTTAACTAGTGCTCGTTTTTTTTTTTTTCAACCTTCCAGGTTACGTGGACGCCGCCTTGAAGTCGGACGCAAACCATGACGGCTTCATTTCGTATCCCGGAAATCAGGGCAGCTATGTAGTCATATGGGCATGTTGTTCACTTGCGAGATCGAAGCATCGTCATTCACTAGCAACGCCAATAAATACTCCACTTAACCCCAGGAATTTTCCCGCTTCTCATTGCTACTCGTTTCCTGACTCAGCGCAATGCCTGACTGCATGTGTTGACACGTCACTGTGAAACCGCCCTATCGATATCGAAACTGATATATATATATATATATATATATATATATATATATATATATATATATATATATATATATATATATATATATATATATATATATATATATATATATATATATATATATATAGGTAGCGGCATTGTTTAATAGAGGACCCAAGACACTGGGTCCTTAAGCAGCGTTGGGTAGGCTGCTCGTGTTCGGAGGATCAGCAGAATTTTAAAACTGGCTACAAGCGCAGGGGGCGTCACACATGGTGAAATTAAAATTATGTGAGGGGCGGGCCATACTGCGTCGTGACCAAGTCGTGGCCCATGCCGCATCTGCGTCATCTCGCTGGCGACCCGAGACGCCTTGGGACCCACGTGAGTTTTCGATTGTTGGGTCTTGGGCCAACGCGAGCGCAAGAGCCAAAGAGTGGCTTGGGTTCTGCGCATGCGCCCTGGCGGCACGCAAATTTCTTGAGTCCCCAAGCTCCTTCGGGCCCCAATTCGCAATATAATAAAAATATTTAACGCGCCCGACGAAGACAATGAAGATCTCTCTCTGCTCGGGCTCTTAGCTGGACCGGTCAGCGCTGCAATCGATGTTGTAAATATCTTGTAAATAGTCTACAGAGCAAGCGACTCGTCATTCACGTAACAATATATTGAATGCGTTCCGAGACCCCATGATACTCATTTTAGGGTTCTCGGTAGCACTGTTCTTATGCAGAGCAAAAGTGACCAGATTTCTAAAATTCGTGTCGGTACTTCTTTAATCTAATGTACGTTAGAAAAAACATCTATGTTCCTCTCTGAGAAGGAAATATTTCTGCAAGGCTTTGACGCGAGTAACAAGCGATGTCATTTTTAGTCCTAGCTTTGTATTTTG